>CABFVZ010003937.1:24696-61017 GCA_902151445.1 Timema monikensis | reverse complement strand
TCTGTGCCGGGACCGAGGATTGAACCCCGGCCGCCAGCACAGAAGTCTGACACCTTACCCCTAGACCACCAGGTCACCCTCCTTTGTTTATGAGGTGGAAGATTTGATCATTGAATCCAGTAAATTCCGAATCTCGAATACTTGTGAGGATTCGAAGATTTGAGTGGCCCATCTCTATTTAATACCAACATTGAAGTTGAACCACTGTCAGACTCTCTTGCTTGAGGGGGCTCGAGCCCCTCGCTCCCACTGTAGTTTGAGGATGCCGCGAGATCTATGCAGATCTGAAGAGAAAATAAAATGGGAGTGGGCGAGTATAATGAGTTAAACATGGTGAGCAAAGAAAATATCATGTGACCATAAATAATATCTCTATCAATTTCTTTTATGGAATGAAAGTTGGCTATCTTCACGCCCTGAAAATTGGTTGGTCAGTAGGATTAACCCGTACCTCTTTCATTGCCAGCGGTTTTTTTAAGATGTATCGTTTACAATTAAAATCAAGTTAACAAATAACAATAAAAATCTTTCAAAAACTTCTAGATGTATATGATGAATTATAAAAAGAAATTTACCTCCTGTGCTTTAGGGGGAAAGGGGGTTTCCTCACTTTGAATTCCTGTGTACGCTACTGATCATTCGACAAGATTGAACTTAACTAATTATATTGAAAATACAGTTAGTCACAAAATAATAAATTTTTCAATGAGATGAGGATGAGGGAAGAGTAGTTTTCAATAACTAATGGACAAGTTCCTCTAGAAGGAAAGTGGGCCATGCACTGATCTCTAGCAGGGATGGAAAAATTGCTTTCATCTACTATTATTTGAACATGTAAACCTGGTGTGATAGTATTTCATGGCAGGCCTGCACAGTCAGTGTTTTCCTGGCATTTAAATGCAAGTAGCGGTGACAAAATAGCATGTAAACAAGGACATTAGTTCACATTGCTTCTGTCTACAGAAGAGCTCTAAACAATCTGTCATTCACAAATCACGACGACATTGTTCTGGATCTGGGGATCACCTCAGTCCATTGATCTATCTTACATTCAGTTTAAATTAGTGTGTGCATTTTTGGTTTGGCAACAAAACTGAAGACTTTAATTTTTCGTTTAGTGGGCGTTCAAGTATTATGTAAGCACCTTAGGGTTAGGAGGGGGTCCAAGCGTTGCTTATTTTTGCTGACAAGGCAAGGGGGATCAGAACAATACTGAAGACAAAGAAGGAAGAGCAACATTGAGGCAGGTACCTGCAAACTGCTTGGACTTCGGACAGCAATGAAGACTGTAGAAGTCAGAGCTTTGAGTGACCTAGCCCCTCAAATAGAAACATAATAATTGAAAGTGTTGAGACGTGGATTTAAGGACCTTGGTCAATGGTTGAAAGGGAGTTTAGGGTGGTTTTTTATAAATATAATATTCATGTATTCAATAATACACTTCAATTAAGAGTGAATTATTTTGAAATATTTCTATGTTAATAACTATTATAACTAAAATACAATGTAATAATTAGAGTTAATAAAATTAATAATCATTTAAGCTTGCTATGCGAATAAACCATCCAGTTCACAGCCGCCATTGAAATTGAATTTCACTTTTTATTAAAATATTTTTATAACCAACATCGAATAATTGAAATAGTAGAAAATGAAATGCATTCCACTAAATTAGAACGTCATTTACTATTATTAACCAGTAATATGAAAAAGTATACGAAATCTTATGGAAATTATTTATATACAGGTATTTAATATTGTAGCTATTTGTATTTTGAAAATAGATTCTTTGAGTTACTCTTTGCAGGTTTCACAGTTCTGTCATGTCTCTGTGCAAACAAAACAAATCAAAATTCAATCCAGCCTGGCTCGAAGATGAGCGTTTTTTTGGTCCCAAAAGAGTAAGGTTGATCAGTATTCTGCTTTGTTTGCAAAAATACGCTTAGCCTTAGCGATGTGGGCAAACGGGCATATAAAAGCCACATAGGAGGCCGAAAGCATTAGTCGAGCCTCCGGAGCAGGAATACTTCATTGGGAATTGGAGTGTTTTTCACAAAAGCGAACTCGAAGCATCAAGAAAAGAATTTAAAGGTATCAGAGGAGCAAGGAAAAGCAAATAAAGTGTATGAGGTAGGTGCTGTAGGTAATGGAGCTGGATCTTCTGATGTTGAAATTTCAAAAGCCTCCATATTTTCTTCCCATTCTCAGCAGGGATTAAAACAACACATGAAGAAAGATAGCATGACACGAGCAGAGATTATTTGGTCCTTACACTGCATTGATACTCGCACATCAATGTCTTCCGGGGGGAAAGCCATTGAGAATTTTTGACACATGTGTGATGATAGTGAAATAGCCCAAAAAATTATTCTTGGTCACACCAAATTAACATATACTATTGTTTATGGCCTCACCTCGAACGTTTGTGATATTGTTAGTGTGACCGATTTGTTGTGGAATGTGATGAATCCCTGAACAAAATAGTTCAGAAAGAACAGATAGACTTGGTTATGAGGTAATGGATGGAGCCGGGAGAGAGATACTATGTACCAGTCTTCCTAGGTCATAGTTGCACTCTTGACCTTTTAAATGCCTGCAAAAAAAGAGCTCTCTGGGTTGAACCTCAAGAATATTTTGCAAGTGTCAATGGATGGCCCGAACGTCAACTTAAAGTTCCTACATGATCTTAAAGCTAATTTGCAAGACGACTCATCTGATCCAGTCTTGTTGTAAATAGGCAGTTGCGGGCTTCGTACGTTGCATAAATGCCACAAAGTGGTCCATAGTAGAGTTCCTTCGGGCAACATGTAATGTCTTCAAAAATGCCCTCGCTCTAAGGTCAGATTACACACGATATTCAAAATATACCAAATTTCCTTAGAAGTTTTACCCACTTAGGTGGCTACAAAATGTAGCTATGGCAGAAGGGGCCTAACTTGGGTATATTAAAGGTGCACAAAGAACCCACATCACCCACACTAGCTGCCAGGCTATGGTAAACTAATGGGCCCAAAACTGGCTTGTTTTCAAGACCTCGGCACTTGAGGTAGAGCCCATCCATGCCAAAATTCAGGGAGATGGTGACATCAGTTATGTATCAAGAAAGAGGTGTTAGAGAAAGAATGTTTATCAAAAATATATATTTTCAAGAATGAGAACATAGTATCTGCTAATAAGGTTAATCTTGGGTATATTACTCGTAATGCTATTAGAAAAGTAGATATTATAACTCAAAACCAAATCCTTGGATTCAGGTAGAGGCTGCTGCCTTTATTGCCTGCAAGTGTTTTGCTCAAAAATACTCTCCCTAACCATTAACGTACGTTGACAGAGGAAATCACATTTTGTAACCCAACTCTGATCGTGCATTCAAAAGACAAGAATATCCAGCGTATTTGTACAAACCAATATGTTGAGTGGGAGTGAGGCTGTCAAAATTAACAGAGAGTTTATTGACCTCTGCTCCAAACTTGAAGTGATAAAGAAAATTAAAGCTTATTCCTGGAAAAATGAGCGTCTGAATCATTTTTGGAAAAACATTATCTTCGCCTGTGACGGATCAGAAGAACTGATGACTTTGCAATAAAAAAAAGTCTTCACACACACACATATGGAAATTCATCAGTTAAGTGTGGGTTTTCTGTGAATAAAGAATGTACCATAGAGAATCAGAGCAAGGAATCTTCAATTGCTCAAAGACTAGTGTGGGCAGGAATAGTCTCCTGCCCGAGTTGATAAAATTCAAATTACAAAAGCAATGATCCATGCCACAAGGAATGCAAGAGCATAGTATGTGGAAGTTCAAAAAGAGAAGAAAAAAGGAAAATGATGTAAAGATAAAAATTGGAAGAGAAGAAGAAAGGAATGATCAAAGAGGCTCAAAAGGAAGCACAGCTTTTGAATGACCAAATTTGTTACTTAATTACAACATAGTTTCCCACATTATTCTAGAATGTGTTCTCTGATCTTAAATACCATGATTTTTTAGGCAACAATTTGTTTTTAATTTATACATATAATACCTCCAACTTTAGAGAAAAAAAAATTGTGATTTCCTAAGCATACTTTAATTTTTTTTAAATTAATTTTGTCATATTTGTAATAATCTTTTGTGCCTAAACTATTAGTTTTTAAAAACACTGTATTTCCTGTATATAAGTGAGGTAACAAACTATATTATTAATTCTAGGTTCAACTTTTGTGTATCTTGAGAGCTGCTGAAGTTTGTATTCTCTTGGGCGACGTTATAAAACATGTGTTACTGTTGCATTATTACTCAAAAACATTTCATGTTGTTGAAACATTACAAGGTAAATATTTAATTATGCTAGTATAAGTTAAACAAGTATGTTGTTTATTCTAGGCTTAGTTATGTTATTTTGCTAAAGTTTACTCCTTAGTACATATACAATAATTAAGATTGGTTAAAATGGTTTTTAAATAAAAGTAATACATTCTACAAAAAAAATAATAGATACCACATTTAAACTCAAAATTGTATTTTTGATATGTCCACTTTTTTTTTCTTCCCATATAGGGCACAAGTTACAGCAAATAGAAGCAATATTTCCTTCTAGAAAATGTATGTCATTAATTTATCATCGTTTTTCCAAATAATTCTTAAACATACCCAACATGCACAATAAAACATGCCTCCAATGACAACTCTTCATCATTGAAAATTTTCTTCAAAACAAAACTGTATGCTTCCATAATTAAATTTATAATGTCTATTATGTGTCTGGGAAAAACAGGTAAGCTTGTAATAATAAAATGTGCATATCAACACTTCCAGAAGACCCGCTTGTAATGTCTAGTTTATAGAGTCTATTTGACTTTAGCAGATCTTGCAAATTGAACAACCATAGGTTTATCTTTTAATATAAATCCATTTGTTTCTTCAAGTGCCTGTTCAGCTTGCTTGACAGTTTGTAGTGTAATGAATGCTTGCCCTTTCATTCTCCCTTCTTTCATTAGACGAATGTCAAACCTGAAACAGACCCATATTTTCAATAGAAGTTTCTTTACCCTCCAAAATTACTTGGTAAAATATGAACAACATAAAAGATGTTATCTTATTTTATGAACTTATCATTATTCATAAAAAGGATTATTGAAATAAAGGGGGAGGGGTAAAGGGTGTTACATTCGGTTGAATCGGGAATTTTAAAAAATGATCAGGAGAAATCAAGGAAAAAGTCAAGAATTTCATTGGTCAAGTTGAGTAGACACCATGATAATGAGTATACATGAAATAATAATAATAATTAAAAACAATATAATAATAAAATATAATAAATAAATATATCAAAATAATAAACTATAATGAATAAAAATAGTTTATTTTTTAATTATATTTAATATATTTTATTATCTTTTAAATTAATTTATCATTATAATGTTTTTAATTATTATTATTTCAAGTGGGGGGTGGTTGGGCAGCAAATACTTGTATCTGGTAGGATCGAGTGGGAATTACAAAATTACACTCGGACAGGAGTTTTACTGGAATTTCTTTCACGATAAATATCACTAGGCCTATTTTGCGGTTTCTATAGAAATACTACTATAGCCTGCCGCAAGTTTAGTTGGGGTATAGGCTCATCAACCATTTATTTATCAGACATATTATTAGCTTCTTTATCACTTAAATTTGTATAAATGTAAACTAACACTATTAATGAACATTTACAAACAAAATTATTTAGCTAAAAGACAAATATTTAAAGTTTTAAACACGTAAAAATAAAGTTAAAACTGAAGGTTGTTTAGTATTTAATCAATAGTATTTATTTACCTAGTAGCACAATTTATAATTTATTAACTATATAAATACAAATAAATATTTAAAAAATTGAAAAGATACAGTATGCACAAAAGTTGAAACGGACATAAATCGAAAACGTGTTTACTTGAAGCAAAATGGCCGTTTCCTATTTAATGTTCATTTGATACGTACTTTTCTATTTACATCCTAACAAATCTGGATAATAATAAATTAAATAAATGTAAAGAAAACTAATTCAAAATAATTTTTCTCAAACATACAGCCTTAAAATCTCAATGTTGAAATGTTGAATTTGTTATGTTGTTGGTATTGACAGAGAAAATTAACTCGCAGGGAATCTTGATTTCGCTATGTTGTAGATCGTAGTTTTGTTTGAAAATTTTTTCAAAGTTTGAATTAGAGGTTAGTGCTAATATGTTATTATATACTTACCAAGTTCTTGAGATGCCCGATAAAAGTATGGGCATAAAAATAATACTTGCCCGAAAATCAGGAATTTTTAAATGCCCAGAATGTTGGTGTTAGTTTTAAAGTTATTTTATGATTATTAATTTTTCAGCAAGTTATCTTTTTATTCAAGCCTCCATTATGTTACATCAATTTGGCAACACTGCAAGTTTTCAGTTACATATTTCAAATCATTCTAAAACCTTGTAGTTCCATTAAATATGTAGCATGTCAATCACACAGATTGTACAGCTACAATTAAAAATAAATTTTTTTATAATTTATGCAAGAAAGAGACTATGTTAATTGAATCTACCGCGAAGTTTATTTTCTCTGACGAGATGCAGTCTAATAAAATTACGTATCTCCCTACATTCAAACACGTGGTTGGTACCAAATATCGTCCTTTTTTAAATACTGTACTAGATATCAAAGAAGAGGATTAATATTATCGTATTTATGAATAAAATACCGTAACGCATACATGTTCCCATTGGATGGAGCCGGATATACAATATATCTGTTTTCATTATTTTATTTAGGATCAGATATTATTTTAACAAGAATTTGTGATATAGATGTGCTTTATTATATTTTCTTGAAGACAGCATGGCAAATGTATATAATTTATTAGGCTCCATCCAACGGGAACAGGTATGCGTTAAGGTATTTTATTCATAAATACGATAATATTAATCCTCTTCTTTGATATCTAGTACAATATTTATAAAAGGACGATATTTGGTACCAATCACGTGTTTGAATGTAGGGAGATACGTAATTTTATTAGACTGCATCTCGTCAGAGAAAATAAACTTCGCGGTAGATTCAATTAACATAGTCTCTTTCTTGCATAAATTATAAAAAAAATTGATTTTTAATTGTAGCTGTTCAATCTGTGTGATTGACATGCTACAAATATCTTTCTTTGTTATTTTTCAATGTGTGTCTTCATAAAATGATAAAAGAATATTTCCGAAAATTCAAAACAAGGTGTAAATGTAGAAGTGTGAAGAGTAATTGTTTAAGAAGAAAAGATAAGAAAAGTGTATTTTTCTATCTAGGCCTAACCTAACTATTATTTCTGTCTTATTATACCTTAAAGAAATATTTTGTATATTTGCACCTTGTTCTGATTTTTCAAATAAATGAGTATTAAAAAAAACTTTGAAAATGACACTTAAGATAAATACTACAAATAAAAGTTGTCTTACCTTTGCGTTGTCAATTTTTCAGTTAAAATCAATTGATCTATGCTTTTCTCTGTTATTACAATTATTCTAAATTTTCTTTAGCTGGTTTTAGAACTTAAAAAAAACTTGCAAGGCAATTTGAAATAACAGTTTTACTAGAATAAAATGAACCAACTCCATAAAACATTGCAAAATGTATGTGATGCCATTTGATATAATATCCAAACAAACTGTTTTCCTAAATTCAAATATCGTTTGTATATAAAATTGAATTTATGTTTAGATATTTACAATAAATACATATATATGAATATTTCAAAAGGTAGACTATGAAAAATGAATTTGTTTGAATTCATTAAAAATTTATATTTGAATTAAAAGGAAATAAACACCCTCTAAAACATAACATTATTTTCAAATCAACTTAACAATGAATTTCTAAATTTGATAAGCCCTTATTTAAGAGAAATAAATATGTTTTCATTTTATTTTCATTTATAGAATCAAAATTAGTTATATCATAACATTAAAATATTGAAAATATATAACCGGTTAGTAAAATGAAATATAAATATAATTATAATTATTTCTAAATATGTAGCTGCCCCACAGTATTCCACCACCATATATAAAGTAGTTAGCCCAAGTGAATTATGGAGATTTACTATTTGTCAGATGTGAAAATGTTCATACAAACATTTCAATAGTCACAAAATTTGCCGTACTAAACATCTATTTGCCTTGATGATACTAACATGGTTCCTTGTTCTTCAAAGTCTGGAATCAAATATCGTCGATAAATAAAATGTAAATCTCTCTCCACTACTTGTTTTGATAGGTTTTTAATGTAAAGTCTACACGAAGGAACTCCTGGTTGGTAGTTTTTGAAAACAGGCAAATGTCTTTGATCTGTAAAACAACATATTCTATATTAAAATCCTTATCTTAGTAAAATAATGTAGATTATTTTTAATATAAATGCAGGTTAACGTTAATAGCACAGTTTTTTATGTTTATCTGAGTATTTTGAAACACACAGATTAATCAACAATAATTTGAACTCTAAAAATATTTAGGATTATTTATTAAGAATTAATATTCTGAGGATAAAACATATTTCCATGTCAATAATCAAATGATAAACGATTACGTTGCAAATATTTTATAAGGGATGTAACCTTTTGAGTCAAAAAACATGTCACTTTAATATTATTATTATTATTAGCACCGCGTCTTACTACCCGTTCGGGTTATACGCACTACACTTTAATATTGAAATCCATATGAATGAAAGAAGAAACTAATTAAATGTGAGTAGAGCGCCAGGTAGCTACATTAAACAAACAAAAGTTTGCTGAAAACCTGAACTACACATTAAAATAACTCCTGGCTACAAAGCTTACTGACTTCAACAAAGTTCTGGTGAAATTGCTTGTGTGATTATTAACATTTTTAAGCCAAAGGTATCTGACATTTTCTAGAATTTATTTTATTGGTGGTTGTCAAAACATAATAGTTATTAGAAGCTTAAAACTCTCTAAGCTCACATAAAATAATGGATGAAGCCAGTGATTGTGTCCTCTAATTAAGCTGAAACATTCTCACCTTGAATGATTACACTATGGCCCCATGTGCCATATTGGAACCAAGGTAGGAATAGGTGAAAACTACAAGTTTGGCATCAAATCACAAATATTGTGTTTGTTTTAACGTATTAAGTAATGTTCCATACCTCTAGTAGATATTCTATTCGCTGCAAGCTGGTCTAATGTAATGACACTGCTGCTGTCTCTATCCTCCTCCAAACAAACAGTTTGGTCCTCAGCAGCCCCTTGGTGTGTTGGAAACATTAGGCCAAAGCCACCATGACTGTCTGACATATCTTCTTTCACTATCCCAGCAGAGATCGCTTCTGGTGGCAATTTCAACTCAATCTTACGTTGCACTGTCTCAACCTGTGGTTTTTCAAACACTTCCTCTGGGTTCATGACAGATTTTGATGTTGCTGTCGGAAGTATTTGAGTGAGTTGAATTAATTTGGGTCGCTTGACATGTTTCTTTTTTTGAGGTAGACTCCTCTTTTCGGGAATAATGTCTTTCGGGCCTTTTGGTCCTTCTTCATCACTCTCAATTTCTGATTCTTCAGTAGACTGATTATGTTGATTCGTTTCTCCCACATCAACAATCTTAGAGTGTTCTTTGAAACCTCCATGTAGATATGTTTCTGGGAAGAAGCAAGGCTCAAAAGGTGAAGGAAGGTTCATTTTGTTCATGAGATGGAGAACTTGTGTATAAAATTTGGGTACTGCTGCTAAAGTGCGGGAGATATTGACAAGTATAGCTTGTGTTGGGGGGTAGTACTGGTATTTCAGATGAGCTGGCGGGGGTTCACAGAAATTCACAGCAGCATTCCATGTGTTCAGTTTATGAAGAAATGATTCATAGTTTTTCCTGTTGTTTTCCTTGGCATCTTTTTCATTTTTAATGCTATAAAAATTATAAGTATTTAGAATGATGGTGAAAAGTACAAGGTTTTTATTACAATTTAAAAAATATGAGTGAATACTGTAGATGACAGGGAGATTGGGGTTCAAATCCCAGTTAGGTGTACTGAGGGCAGTTTTCCCTAAATGATTGTTCACTATCTCTTCATGAAAATGTGGGTATACTCCCTTTAAATTGTTTCCTTCCTCATCCCTAGCTCATTAGCATAGTTAGTATAAATGTGTGTAACCTGAACCGATAAGATTATTAATGCCATTATGTTACTATTACGTTAACTCTTAAAGTAACAACACTACTCAATAAATTATAAATTGTTATTTGTATCTGGCAAGTGAATATGTGACTCTCTAGTTTTGATGTGCTGAAACAAATGTAAGAGGCAACATGTTCATTAGACAAACTAACATATACAGTATCTATTTTAAAACAATATTCCTAAAACAGGCCACTGCACCTTGAAGTCCATTGCAATTATTTTATGATAAAATGTGTAGTCAAATAATAAAATAGAAGAAATTGACTTATAAATTTAAATACAATGGGTATAAAAACTTGTTACAATTGCATTTATTATTCCCTTTTACTTTGTACAATAAGTTAGTGAAGACGTCTGTTTGCAGAAACCAACAATAGTATCTTATCTTTCTTGACAGCGGTGTTCCGTGGTTAAAATATCCCGATGAAAGTGTTCACCTTGTTCATCAATTACTGAACCCAATTTTTCATAGAGTAAATCTAAACAGAAATGTAAAAAGTAGAATTTCAAGTACATCCTACAGCCCCAGTTTCTAAAACTCTCTAAATTACTTCATACCAAATCGATGCAGTTTAGATCCTTTCTGTTACCTGAAAATTCACAAGTACTGTAGCAGCCTTGAAAGACATCAATACAGATAATTCAAGGTTATTCAACTTGGCATCAAATATTGGGTATTTAAACAGTTTCATTGTTTGAGGACCAATAAATATTACCCCTTAAACTTTGCTCAGTTTCGGAAACATTTATTTCAAATGTAGTTTTTCAAAATAAATTGATTAACATTAGCTTTTTATGAAATTATTTTTAGGGTCAACTAAGAGAGGATATTCTACATTTTCCTCATTGACTACAAACTCTTGCTATTTGGCCCTTCTTTTACTAAATAGTAGTTTCTTGTGTCTTGACTAAAGAAAAAGCTGTACTTGGTGGAGTCACCTTGTATAACAAGTTTCTTTCTTCTTTGTTCCTTATTTCATTCCAAATGCATGAGAAAGAAGCATGGATAGCACTTTATTTCAGTTATGTTGCAGTACTGCTTTCAGACCAGCTTTTGATGAATCCATGAAGAGATGCCATTCTTCAGGATTATCTTTGGCATCTAAGCTCAATCATCAAACCATTAATATCTGTGCATACACACTCTGAATTGAATATTTCGAAAAATACCTACAATAATTTGTTTATATTTCTAAACTTTGAAGCTTTTGTAGGTACCATGATCTAAAAGGTTCCAATGTTGAAGCTCTGCTTGTTGTTTCGACAACAGCATGTAGCGAAATAATCAGTGAGCTCCTCTTGTTTGATGAGGTGAGGTGAGGTGAGGCATCCGTCTCAGACCATATTCTTCATGTGGAGTGGAGGAGGCTCAATAATGTTGTTCCCAGCACCGCTGGAACCATTATGTTATTGGTCTAACGCACTAATCTAGTGTTGGACTATACCGCCATAGACAGGGAAATTGGAGTTTGATCCTCGTCAGCTAACTTAGGGTAGTTTTTCCTTAATGCTTTTACACTCACCCTCCACACAAATGTGAATGCATTTCCTCTAAATTAAGCCTTTTTATCCTTAACCCATTAGTGTAATTAGTTTATAGGTGTATAACCTGAACAGGTATTATATGATGATAATGATGATTGTTCATCAGTTAAAGTATTGTGTGTGATTCAGTTATGGATAGTGTTTCTCCATATAGCACAGGCTGAGTGCAGACGACACATCGCTATACTTGAGAATATGCCTGTTCCTTATATATCGGTCAGAGCAGTCAACAGGAACAGACATAGTGCAATGCTTTCGTTTCAACTTCTCAAGTAATGTATGATATACATCAAATATAAGAGGACCAAATCTTATTTTGATATCCTAGAGAACAACCGAAATAATCTTTAGAGGCCTTTTTGAAATTTAGTTTTTTGTTTACTTTTTGGTGTGAACTTACAACATATAGAGCAAAAGTTATCTGGATGATTTAAGATGAATCGACAATAGAAATGAATGATGAGTGAATGATTTCAAACCATTACAGTTCACAAGTTATGAGGAGTAAAAGTTGCTATTTAATTAGCAATATTATAAATATTTCATTGTGTACCCCTCTTATGAATGTGTAGTTATACTAAATTACAGCCCAATAGATGAATTACTTTACCTTGACCATGGCATGCAAAAAGCATAAAATAGCAAGTTTGAAAACTTGTGAATTGTAATATTATGAAATCATTGAATCACTAATTATAGCTTATGTCACAACTCTGAGCAATGTTGGGATGTTTGATTTGATTTATATATCTTTTTTGGATGTATGTGCTTAAAAGCGCTAAGTGAATATGATGTGTAATGAATTAGCAAGATTAAAGGGGAATGTTGACTACTCATAGCAAATAATAATATTAATGATTATTATTATTTTTATTTATTTTTATTAATTGTAGTTGTTGTTGTTGTTGTTGTTGTTAAGAGGACCATCGACAAAATGAGGTTATTAGTGCCTTGAATTATAAAAACACAGTAAAATCCCCAAGGGGGAGCGAGAAGGATGGTAAATAGTCCACCCATTACAATAAGCAGGTGGATACAAAAATAAAATACAATATAAAATATAAAAATATGTATTAAAAAAAATCTCAATATGAGAAAATACCCATTTGAAACACTTTATAAAATACTCAAATGGGCTATTAAAATGTTTTGAGTGATACACCTGCTAATAAAAAACCACAAGTATATGCACTACATTAAAAATGCAAAGCAAACATTTAAAATGTAGCAAGTTTGTTAAAAAGACAACACAAACCTATTAAAATATAAAATGATAGAAAGACAAAACAAACATATTAAAATATAAAATGATAAAAATACAAAACTAACATATTAAAGCATACTAAAAATTTGTTTTAAAGAGATCAAACCGCATATTAAAGTACACTAAAAATGTTAAAATAATCTCAATATGAGATAAAATCCAAATGAGCCACATCGTGACTCAAATGGCCTTAAAATTATCCGTCTGGAGTATCGCTATCGCATAGTAAAAAAAGTAGGTTACCTTTAAAATTAAGAGCCAGGCGAGTAAGGGCATATTTGCGACACTCCACCAAAATGTTGTACACACTAAGGGGAGCATCGCAAAACTTGCACACTGGAGGAGGATCCCCTTTCAATAAAAATCCATGGGTCAATGATGTGTGTCCAATGCGGAGCCTTGTCACGATGACCCCCTCTCTTCTAGACTTTCGTATAGAAGAGGGCCACCGCGACACACCGTCCCTTATATAACAAAACTTGTTCTGAGCAGGGGTCGAGACCCACTGCTCGTGCCAGGTGCATAAGACCCCATGCCAAACATAACCCTTCAGGTCTAAAAACATGACACCCAAACTCACCACAGGAGGGAGATGAACCGCCTCCTTGGCTGCCTGGTCCGCCAGTTCATTTCCTGAAAGACCAGCGTGACCAGGAATTCAGCAGAAGGTGAACTGGGTGTTTAATAAATCAAATTGTGAAATTTGCTTGTGTATCATCTGCACAGGTGGATTCCAGGATTACAAAGTGGACAATGCCAACAGAGCACTCATGGAATCCGTGCAGATGAGAATAGAACGGTGACAGTTATGATATACAAAACACAAAGATTTAAAAATGGCGTATAGTTCCGCCATAAGAACACTGGATCCATCAGGGAAACCAAATTTAAAATGGTTTCCCTCCACAACAAAGGTGCATCCCATAGAG
The DNA here is from genome assembly GCA_902151445.1 of Timema monikensis. NCBI lineage: Eukaryota > Metazoa > Arthropoda > Insecta > Phasmatodea > Timematidae > Timema > Timema monikensis. The sequence goes on along the minus strand of CABFVZ010003937.1, from coordinate 47,090 downwards.
GCTCCACACTTTGAACCATCCGTGTATATACACTTAAAACTCTGCAAGTGAGTGGAGAGGAGCCAATTAAATGTCCTCTCATTTATAGCATTTGGAGTGGTCGCTTTGGGAAACTTGGCAAGATCAAAATGGCATTTCGGAAGGTGTATCTTCTAGGGAGAAACTCGACCTGGAGATGTGGGGATAGTCTTTGTCAGGACTATACCACACGTATCGAAAACTGATAGCATCCGGATCCCAACCGGCCTTGAACTATGCCATTTGGTTTCATACAAGACACGATTGGAGGGATGGATCACAGGACGGTAAGCAACATGCTTTGGCACGCAACGCAGCTTAGACACGTAAGATGCCAGAAGATAGGACTGCCGGCAAGAACGAGGGGGCTCACCGGTGTCGGCACAGATGGTGACGACTGGACTGGTACGAAAAGCACCAGTAGCCAGTCGAATGCCAGCATAATGGATACTATCCAGCATTTTTAATGCCGAAAGTCTAGCTAAGCCATAAACAAAACTGCCGTAATCAAGTTTTGATCTCACCAATACCCTATAGAGGTGCATCAAGGTTTCCCCAGGAGCAACCACTAACTACTTTATTCAAATTCAATGCTTTGACACATCTCACTTTGATGTGGGGGATCCAAGTTAGTTTAAAATGAAATAAAAGTCCCAGAAACCTTACGGTCTCCGAGACAGGTAAAACAATATGGTTCATTAAAATATTGGGAGCTGGCTGTATTTCACGTAATCTATGAAAGTGGACGACCATCGTCTTGGCTGCGGAGAAGCGAAAGCCCCTCAATGCGCACAACCATAGATTGATTTCAGCAAGTTATATCTGCTGTTTAGCCCTGTGGAGACTCAATGAACTGCAATAAATTGTGTATTCACCTACAAAAAGGCATGAACGGAGAGCTTAGAATACTGCCCTGAGGCACCCCATTTTCTTGAATAAAATCAACAGATAAGGTATCATTCAACCTTATCCGAAAGCGTATAACCGCCATAAAATTAAATATAAAAACCAGGAGGTTCCCTCGGAACCCCCAATTAAAAAGTGTTTTTAATATGCCGTACCACCAGGTGGTGTCGTACACTTTCTCCAGATCAAATAAAACAGCCAGAAGATGCTGTTTATGGAGAAAGGCATCAAAAACAGCCGTCTCGAGACAGATAAGGTGATCCACCATGAATCAGTTACGGCAAAAACCACAATAAATATTAGATAGCAGATTGCGGGATTCTAAATACCATATAAATCGTTTATTGATCATTTTTAGCCAATATTTTTCATACACAACTAGTTAAGGCTATCTATCGGTTTATAACTAGTTGGCTCTAATTTATCCTTGCCACTTTTATGAATTGATATAATGGTTGCTTGCCTCCATAGTGCTGGGAACTGATTAAAAGACTCGCATGGTGTCACTTATCATTCAATACCAATTTCGACGTAATATTTAAGTAAATATAAAGAAGCGTTGTACATAAACACTATTTAATTTGTCATTTTTATCACAGCCACAAAAGTGCCGACAATTAACAAAATAAAGACGACAAAGAACATACAATTTTAAAAAAACATAGACAAAACATTATTTGAGGCATATACATATAACAAACTATGTTTTGAAACAATAATTAACAAGTCCATCTTTTGAAACACTATGACATTCTCCCACCTTGAGTTTCTAACCCAAAACAACAACACATTCTAAGGAATTTTCACAAACAATATCACTTTGACGAAGTTCAGAGTATTTGAATCATTGTTCTTTTAATGCTTAAACACAAAACGTAATAATTTCATAGTGTTAAATATCTTGCTGGACTAGTAATTGTTCTACCCTTTCTGGTCCGTTTGTCCAAAAAGGTATCTTTTTAAGGTTTTATCTTCCTTTTCTAAAAACGTATCTGTCGGTACATTCAACAAGCTAGAGGGCGTACCTTTAGGCCTTGAGTTTGATTCTGTTGCCTCGAGACTATACAATCGTTGAATAGGCCTCATGACAGTGCCTGTACCTGTTCTCAGCCGAACCAATCAATTTGCTCCATCACGTCGAGCATACAACTCTTCTACTACAGCTAAGGGCCAGTCCATCTGTTTGAGGTTGTCACTCCCGGTGAGAACAACTTCACCAACCTTTAAAGGATATTCCTTCTTGCTCTTTGAGTTTGCAGCTAGCTGACCCAGATATTCACTGCGGAACCACTTCCTCAAAACTTCCCGAAGTTTTTGCAAGTACCTTGACCTCTTCTTCAAATCAGTTGTCCCCAATTGGTCGCAATCAGGCTCTTCTACTTATTTGAGGTCCTGAAGAAATAAAGCCGGTGTCAATAGTCAGGCTGTCAGGATCATCTGATACATAGGTCAAAGGTCGTGAATTCATTATAGCCTCACAGTCACATAGCACAGTTGTCAGTTCCTCAAAAGTAAGCTGGGCTCTTCCAAGTATTCTCAAAAGCAAGGATTTCACTATACCAATAAGGTACTCTCACTAACCACCCCACCATGGAGCAGTAGGAGGATTGAATTTCCAAACAATTCGTTGTGCTGAGCTGAAAGCATTAATTTTTTCCCAGTCCAATTGTGAAAAAGCATTAGCTGTGCCTACAAAGTTAGTCCCGTTATCACTGTATATGACAGACGGTCTTCCACGTCGAGCCATGAATCTCCTTAGTGCTTGTATGAAGGCATCCAAAGACAATGCAGACACTAGTTCCAGGTGGACAACACGATACACTGCACACGTAAAAAGGCATGTCCAAGCTTATCTTCCATCTCGTAGATAAAGTTAACCCACCAAATACACTCCTGTGACTTCAAACACTACGGTGTCACGTATTCTGTCTTCAGGTAATGGTGGCGAAGACCGATAAAAATGTGTGCCTGCAAATCGCTTGCACACAGTGCATTTAATAACAACAGAACGAACGGTTCTTCTACCCTTTACAATCCAGAACCTCTCTCTAAGTAAGCTCCAAAGACCCTGCACTCCCACATGGTTTGCCTTGACATGTGTCTCATGAATCAATCTGGTGACCACTGGATGATCAGAAGGCAATAAGGCTGGATATCTGAAATCTGACACATCCTTCAGTTCCGATATTCATGTTTTCAGACGTAGAACATCTTTGGCATCCACAAATAAATTCAGTGACTTGACAGGTTCAGATTTTGAGTCTTGAAAGGATTATTTCTGAATAAATCTAATGACAAGGACTTCGGCCTCATCTACTTCAATGGCACTAAGATCTCCCCTTGTCTTAGATTGCTTTCTGCAATTACAAATAAATCTGAGCACCCATCCCACAAGACGGAGAATTTTGTGGTACTGAGAGAAGAATCGCTAATACCATTCACCATCGGTGTTCACATTTGGTAGAGTCATAACCACACCTTTTCCTTTTTCCTGGTTGACAACTTCTTCATCAGCAGAAACAACTTCCATAGGCCATTGATCTGGAGGCAGCTTTAGCCAATCAGGCCCTCCCACCATCTCACCTGCATCAATTTCTTAGCAGAGCATCCTCGACTGGGAGATCTGCTGGATTAAGTGGACCTGGAATGTGGCGCCAGTCTTCTTTTGCCATTAATCATTTAATTTCTTGCGCCCTATTATGTAAAAAAGTAGCCCACTGCTCCTCTCTTTGTATCTACACTAAAACCGTACTTGAATCACTCCAGAAACATAAGTCTGACACAATCAAATCTAAATGTTCCACTATGGAGGGAAACAGTCTAGCCCCAAAAGTAGCGCCTAAGAGTTCCAGACGTAGTATAGTGGTATTCTTGATAGGCGCTACCCTGGCCTTAGTCTGAACAAGTTAAACGTCAATGCAAAGTTCAGTCTCCGATCTCAAATACACAACAGCACCATATGCATCTTGACTGGCATCGCAGAACATGTGAAGACTATGCTTCGCATTCTTCTGGATGATACATCTGGGTATTTCAATTTTGTTCAGACATTAAAATCTCTTAGCACATTTTACAAACCTCTCCTTTTCTTTTGTAGGAACTTCTTCATTCCAGCCCAACATAGAAGCCCTCATCTGTTGAATAAACAGTTTTGGGATCAATGTTACAGGAGCTGTGAAACCAATTGGGTCAGACAATTTATGAGCAACAGACACATTTTTTCTCTTAGGCACACTCTGAAAATCAATTAGAGGAATAAAGGCTGAATTGATGGCCAACATATCAGTTCCACGCCTCCAATGCAGACCTAAAACAGGTAACACTTCACTATTGTCAACTTCAGAGCTAGAATACTCCCATCCTCTCAGCTCAAATTTTGTTTTAAGCAACAAAGCAGTTGATTCTATCATAAGCTGATGTAGCTCACTCACCTCAACTATACTCGAGACACAATTGTCAACATTAAAACCCTTCTGCAATTTTTTTTATTGTTTTCTGGAATACATGCTAGTCCCAAAACAGTTCTTTTCACAATCTCTCAAGACTGAGTCTAGATGTTGTTCAGTGACAACTCCTAGCAGAAAAGGACTGGGTGAAACGCCGAAAATCAAACGTGTATGTCTTAGGACTAAGCTTTCTCCATTCAGTGTTTTCCACAAGAATCGTACGATATCTCTATCTCGTTCACAAAGTCCAATTTGCAAGAAAGCTTTCTTTATATCAGCAATAACACCAATAGCTCCCACTCTGAAGCGAAGCAGGAAAGACGAAATACGTTCAATCAAGTTCGGCCCTTCCTCTAAGCATTCATTCAGTGAAAGACAGGAATTGATCTTTGCTGAGGCATCAAACACGGGACAAATCTTCGTGGTATCATGTTCCTTGATCACTGGCCGGTGGGGAAGATAATGTCCCTCATTACACTTAGCATTAACTGTAACATTAGCGTGTCATTAGCGTAAGTGCGTATAACCCGAACGGGTAGTAAGACGCGGTGCTAATAATAATAGTAATAATAATAATAATAATAATAATAATACATGGGTTGAAACAAAAGATATCCCCACCCTCAAGCCTGGAAACATTAAGAATATAAGCTGGGGTGTGCAGTACCCCACCTTACCATTCTAGGGATAATGTGTTGCAGCTAATTTTACTGCAATAAGTATTCTATAATTTCACATCACCAATCCTTTTGTCTAAAATAATATAATTTACAAAATCGTAAGAAAATTACGTAAGATCGGTAATGAAAGAGGGAGGAGCGAAAAATCTTACGATCCCTTAAGTATGGATATTTGGGAGGGAGGGGGTCAAAATAGTGAAAAAAAATCCTTACGTATTTATGGACATTGGACAGCCCCCTATTGGTTTTATAAAAATATATTTCAAGTAAAGGTTTTTTATTAATTTTGTTACAACCTTACAATAATGAGTTATTTCGTGTCTCAAATACTTGCAAATATATGATAGAAAGTGGGCAACGTCTGCTTTGTAAATTACCCTTAAAATTATGTTCATGGATTGTTAGAACGGCTATTTAGTTTATATTGATAAACAATGCCCAGGTACGAAATTTAATAAAAATCGTTGCAGTTGATTTCAAGATAGCTTGTTTTCTCTCTTTTTTACCTTTACTAAACTACCCTCAACTATAGGGTAAGATAGCTAACTCCTAAAACTCCTCGGGGGAACCTTATAAAACCCTATATACTAAGTTTTAGCCTGATCAGTAAAATGGTGTCGGCTCTAGGCTTAGATGTAGACACACAGGCAGACGACATCGCAAAAAACACCTTTTCGGTTTCGAGGGTATGACAGTTATCAAAATTTGGACTTTTTTTTTACGAACAAAGTACTTTTCTCTTAAAGGTGATGAGAAAAGTAAAAATTCTCTATTTACGTAAAGATGAGCACAAATATATGCTTCAATGGTTCAAACACATTTCTATACATTCTTAAAACTACTTTCAACTAAAAGGCTTAATGACACTATGGAGTAAAATAATCACAATTTAAGAAACAAAAAGTAGTAAATATTACATTGGCCACTTAAGTGAGTTTTTTAGTTTATACAGTCATAATGTCCCATTATTTGAATATTGTTTTTATTTTTAACCTATCCACTTTAGTTTTATAGTCTTTACGAAGAGTGTTTAGTTAGATACCAGTACATATTTGATATTTTCTACACTTTAACAACTAAAGTGTTTTATTGAAACATACCTCCTATCCAAGTCTACCATTTAAAAGCCAAAGTTGTTAACCTAAAGCTTAAGCCAAACAGCTGTTTTCGTTTGTAAAACAATCACAATTATTCAACATTAAAACAACTTATAAATCCTTATATTATTTCAACGTTTCAAAATGGAACACGCTACAAATATTACTTTTGAGATAAGAATCTAGATTCATAGAAATATGTCAAAACACATTTAATTTATTACATTTAATTGGGATCAAAATCAGCTTAAAGTCACAATTACTCAACTCTTAATAGTTCACTCAACGATATGAGATTATTGGGGTATATTGATCTTGGCTGAGGCATCAAATACTGGAGGAGTCTTCGTGGTATCATGTTCCTTGATCACTGGCCGGTGGGGAAGATAATGTCCCTCATTACACTTAGCATTAACTGTAACATTAGCGTGGACTGCTAATATGACAGTGTTACTACCCGTCCCTAAACAAGCTAATATTCATAGACACCCTGCAATAGAAATACCAATAAGACCAGTCAGCTGTTTGAAATACTACCCCAAATAATCTTGTACTCATAGACAGCCAGCATTATTAAACATTGCAATCTTACTATGTCAAATATAGGTCTCTACTCACGCATATATCTGCTTGGAATAGAGCAACTTGCAAGTCCAGCCTGCTCACCACGAATGCTAGAATGGAGAAAAGTCCAAAACACGCTGTAAATTGTGCAACACCCTGATGTTCCAACAGAGTAAGCCAGCAATGCTCTGATTGGCCCGTACTGTACTATTAGAATACCACTCATATTCATGGACACCTGGATGAAGTACGTGATAAAACAAGGATATCTCTACAACTGCTCATCTTGTGTCTTTGAGTTCGTGTTTTGGGAACTAGTCGAATGCAAGACAACAAGAACCCGGCCTACGTGATGAAAACAACGTAGCCTTTCAACCTGATGTTAGCGAGTGATGTAATAACAAAGGAGAAATCCCACCTTCCCACCCTGAAAATAGACCTATATAACGAGGGAACACAGACAATCTCATATAGACTATTACATTCGCCACTTCCACGAGAAATCCTGTTCAGGACTAGGAAATTATCCATCCAGGATGGCTTATAGTAATATCTTTGTTTAAAATCTATAAAATATTGCTGAGATGGGTTTGATTTTTTTTAATACTTTGGTTAGTCTCTTATGGAAATCTGTCAGCATCAGTAATGTTTTGCTAAAAACTTTTAATTTTAAAACGTAAATTCTGTTATGGGGCACTTAATGTTTCCGGTTGCCGCATGGGTGCTAGAATATTTGTTTGTTGTTTTGTTTAATTAGGTAGCCACATTATTGAGTTATTTTTTAAATGTCTTGCAATATTTAGGTTAAATATTAAATTTTTGCTTTTGTGGTTAGCAGTAATTTCAATTCTTTAAAAGTGACGAGGGTAATGGTCCCCCGAAGGTTTGAGTTTAGTGGGGAAGTCAAACCTTTGTGCTTTAATTAAATATCTGGTGGGATGTTTAAATTTAAATTTATGGAATAAATTTAAAACTGTTTAGTCTGTATTCACTGGTGTGAATCTGATGCATTGTAAACCATTTAAAAAAGGCTCATTAAGCTCTTTGCAATCTTTGTAATAATTTAGTATTTTAAACTTTTGATCCTTTTTATTTTGTTTGATCTTAATTCACTGTGGTGAATTAGAAGCTTGTATATCATTTAGAAAAGTTTCTTTATATAATAGCAATTATTTTGTTTATTTCATTGGTCTCTTCTAGACAAGTTTATATTATATAAATATATTCCTTATAAGTTTGAAACGTACTGCGCATGTAAAACATTGTTAAGATTTATTTGTTTTTCAACACACTTCAGTAAGACATGTATAGGCCATGCAACTTGTTGTTTTAACAATGTTTGTTACTTTGAATAAATAATTCAAATATTTCTTTAACCTGCAAATATTTTACTTTTTCATATAATTATTTTCTTTAGATATCGTCGTCCTCTTTTTTTAGTCTATTGTGGCCGTAACTAAATAGTGAGAGAGTGGGGTGGTACATTAACCATTTCTGCTATGATTCCTTCTCTCTTCCACTCTTCAAACACTACTGTGTAGGCTCTTTCTACTTCAGGAGATTTCAGTTTCCGGAACGTTGTCTTCAGACGCTTCTGAGCTATTGTGAGATTTGAAGGTAGAGAGGGGTGTCCATCCCCCCATGGAGGTTCAACCATGTAACGACCATCCACAGTTTGTTTAAAATGTTCTAATGTTGCTAATTCTCTTTCATCTTTTGTCCTTCGCTTCTCTGAGTCCTCGATTACCAGAACATCAAGGTCCCAAAGTGTGGAAATAGACATATCTTTAGCAAACAAAGAAGTTGTGGTCATGATATGAGTAAGTTACTTCTCACATGGAACCCTGCCTAGTATCGTCCATCCTAAATAGGTGTTCACAGCTACCAAACCACATTTAAGAACGGCTCTTTCACCTGAGTATTTTTCCCGCAAAATCAGCCCCTATTAATACTTCTACCGGTCCAACCTCATCATTTATTTCTATACCATCCAACAGTTGTATCGCTCTCTGACTCAAATCTTTTCTTGGGGAAGACAGAACAACATATTTTGTCTTAATCAAGAACTTCAAAGTCGCATACATAATGGTTTCCGATGTTTACCAACTGAATTTGAAAACGATTGTGTGAAACTTCACTTGACTGGTTTCCTCCAAACAAAGCATGCTGAATACATTCTTCCCCTATTGATGTGTATCCTATTTGTCCTACCACTTCCTTCAGAATATATTAACTCTGGGATCCCGTGTCTATCAGAGCTTGAACATTTCGATTACCTCTTTCCCCTTCAACCGTGCGGTAAGAGTTTGAAGAAGTACTTCAGAGCAGGAATTATTTGCTAATGTATTCTCCACAGGAACCCTTGTACTTTCAGGTAAGTCTTTCTTCAAATTGTTCTTATCCCCAGACTTAAGAACATTAGTTTCTAGTTGGAGACAAAGTATAATATTGTGTTTACAATCACAGATCAAACACTTTAGTTTACATCTCTTTGCAATGTGTCCACCTTTCAGACAAACAAAACAGCAACTCTGCCCAACAATTTTAAACTTCTCATCTCTGGTCAATTTTCTGGCTTTAAAACAATCTACAGAAAAATGTGATGCGTTACAAAATGTACACATTGAAGTGTTTGAACTAGGCCTAATTCTTGTATCTACTAGTGCGGCTGCTGTAGATACCTTTGTTTCTCCATAGCCGGGGATATTCCTCCTCTCACTTTTTACAACTTCCTCTCCACCACTGATATTAAAACATTTATCGTACCGCAAGACAGATGCGCTCTTCTTGTTCGACTTACCTCCGGAGAAAGTCCATTAGGCTCTGCAACCGCCCCTCACCTTGACCTTAAGCACCACTACGTTGCCAAGCACGGGGTGAATCTTCCGTCAAACAAGATTCAACCATCAGGTATAACACCGCCGCATACTTATCAGCGGTGACTCCCAAAGTCTCGAGTGCTCTCAGCTGAGTTTCAAAACGGTCATACATACTCGATAACAGCATCCCATCCGACAAACTCTGAAGAGTCAGCTTCAATGGTTCCCGCACATAAACTTCGACCAATAAATCATCGCATCCGAAACAAGATCTCAAACTTTAAATAGCCTTAAGATAATTTTCTCAAGTCTGAGGAAAACTTTCGACCACTTCTCGAGCCGTTTAAACCAGTTAAAATGGCCTGAATCAAATATTGGAATTTGTCGGCTGCATCTAAATCCTCATCTTCATCAATTTTAGCAAATTGGCTCCAAAAAATCAACCATTCTGTTATGTCACCCTCGTATTTCTTAAATTCGATCTTAGGGAGTTTGCACTTGCTTTTTGAACAATGTCTACCTCTATAATCGGTTTGAATACCGGTTGTGGACTCTACATCGGTATCGTGTACCACCTTAAATCTGCCAATATGAATACACATAGTTGCCCAATTAGCTTTGTATTCATCCGCACTAGCTATTTCGGCACTCAATTCATTTTCTGATGCATCACTTTCAAGCAGGCTATTCAATATTTGCTCATCTAGGTTTGCAAGTTCAGTTGATTTACCTTACAACAGCTGGTGATTTGTTTCAATGGCCAATATCAACTCACCATCGACTGAAAACAGATCTGCTGTAGTCTTTACAATCTTCGTTAAATAAGCTCTAATGGCGGCCCTTTTCTTCTTAAACAACAGCAACTCTTTATCTCCATCTATACGTCCTGTAACGGTAGCCAAAATGTCACTTATCATCTATCCAATGTAAATAATTTCAACGTAATATTTAAGTAAAGATAAAGAAGCGTTGTACATAAACATTATTTAATTTTTCCTTTTTATCGGAGCCACAAAAGTGCCGACAATTAACAAAACAAAGAAGACAAAGAACATACAATTTTTTTTAAAACATAGACAAAACATGATTAGAGGCATAGAGATATAACATATCCATCTATTGAAACAATATGACACACGGTGTGTCGGAGTATCGGTGGTTGGCTTACCACGGCATTGCAGCTTCTTATGTTCGAATTCCTGACACTGGAAACAGCGCCGAGGGTTAGGGACAAACAACCGGACCCTAAGCATGCGGAAACCTGCTCAGACCTCCTTTGGAAGGGTACAGCTCCTCATATATTTCCTCAATGGTTACACAGTCGAGGTCAAAACAAGTGACCACTCCCTTGCAAACATTGAGGAATATGTGGTGTTCCACCTTTACCTGTATTTTGGTTGTGTTATTCAACGGTATTTCCGTAAGTGCCATTATGTTGCCAGATTGAATGTCGGAAGTGGTCTGAATAAGAATCATGCCATCACGCAGTTTTCTCATATCAACATTTGCTTTGGCTGCAACATTTATAACACTTTTGAGTATAAATGGGCTGTTCATGTTCTGATTTTGTTACACTCGAGACATCACCAAGAAGCTGGGCTGGGGCTTCACCACTTCCTGGACTTTTTCTAATACAGGGCTGGATGGCCTTACCCGTTTCCGCCTCTTATCAATATTACGGGCCTGTGAGGGGCCGGGAAGGTTTGGGGACAACCTCCAGGGTGATCCAAGTTGTTTCTACCACATGTGGCCCTGTTAACCCTCCCGACGGGAAACCCCACACGACGCCAGATATGGCAACCTTCTCATGGGGCAGCGCCAGGAGAGAGGTCATTGCAGCAAGTGGGGGCAGGAAAGTGCCAATTTTAAATTCGGGCCCTCATGAACACAACCGATCTTTTCTCAAAGTAGGGTACCCGGTTATTGTCATCCCTGAAGCCCTTATACTAAGATATTACATCCAGCGCACTTTCATGAAGGAGCTCAATTGCAAAGGCATCCAGTGATTGTCCGAGAAGAGACAGGTTAGTAGCTAAGGTCATCAATGGAGAAGCCAAAGGCTTCCATGCAAGATTAAACGGCAGGGGAAGAGAAGAAAGAAGTAATGAGAGAGAAAAAGGAAGGATAATGAAGGAGAAAGAAATGAGAAGGAAGAAAGGAGAAAGAAGGAGGTGAAAGGAAGGATATGGAATAGGTTTTTCCTGCACAGAAGCCTCCTCTTTAAGTCGCCTCTTACCTCAAGCAGGATAATTCTAAGCTCCATCCTGCAGGAGGGTACACTTGTTAAAAATGTACAGTAAAATGTTTATTGTCAAATGACCATAAGCATCTATGCACTTTAGAAGTTACTGTCAAACTAGCATTATTCACTAAAATAACTAAGAGCAAATTTCAAAGGACCAGAAATATAAAAGAATGTCACTAACATACTATATGTAAAGCTTCTGAAGCTGAACAAATTGGCTTCAACTTTGGAGTACTAGGCTCATGTGCTTGTATCACCTCTTCTCTCCTGCTATAGCCTGCACTTGTATCATCTCTTCTCTCCTGTTATAACCTGACTTGTATCACCTCTTCTCTCCTGTTATAGCCTGCACTTGTATCACCTCTTCTCTCCTGTTATAACATGACTTGTATCACCTCTTCTTTACCATCACAGATCAAACACTTTAGTTTACATCTCTTTGCAATGTGTCCACCTTTCAGACAAACAAAACAACAGCGACTCTGCCCAACAATTTTAAGCTTCTCATCTCTGGTCAATTTTCTGGCTTTAAAACAATCTACAGAAAAATGTGATGCATTACAAAATGTACACATTGAAGGGTTTGAACTAGGCCTATTTCTTGTATCTACTAGTGCGGCTGCTGTAGATACCTTTGTTTCTCCATAGCCGGGTATATTCCTCCTCTTACTTTTTACAACTTCCTCTCCACCACTGATATTAAAACATTTACCGTACCGCAAGACAGATGCAATCTTCTTGTTCGACTTACCTCCGTAGAAAGTCCACTAGGCTCTGCAACCGCCCCTCACCACGACCTTAAGCACCACTACGTTACCAAGCACGGGGTTAATCTTCCGTCAAACAAGATTCAACCATCGGGTATAACATTGCCGCATACTTATCAGAGGTGACTCCCAAAGTCTCGAGTGCTCTCAGCTGAGTTTCCAAACGGTCATACATACTCGATAACAGCATCCCATCTGACAAACTCTGAAGAGTCAGCTTCAATGGTTCCCGCACATAAACTTCGACCAATAAATCATCGCGTCCGAAACAAGATCTCAAACTTTGTATAGCCTTAGGATAATTTTCTTGAGTCTCCATCGGTATCGTGTACCACCTTAAATCTGCCAATATGAATACACGTAGTTGCCCAATTATCTTTGTATTCATCCGCACTAGCTATTTCGGCACTCAATTTATTTTCCGATGCATCACTTTCGGGTAGGCTATTCAATACTTGCTCATCTAGGTTTGCAAGTTCAGTTGATTTACCTTGCAACAGCTGGTGATTTGTTTCAATGGCCACTAAGTCCTTCTCACCATCAACTGAAAACAGATCTGCTGTAGTCTTCACAATCTTCGTTAAATAAGCTCTAATGGCCCGTCTACAACCAACATATCCGCTTTTTGGACTCGCAATCACCCAATCGCAAATGCACTAGTTATTACGCTTTTATTAAATATAAAATAGACTGTCTTACAATGAAAAGTTGTAAGACGTAATTTCAACCAATAGCAACAAACATCAATGATTACTATAAAAGTCAAATTCATATTCATGTTTTCAAATAAGAAATGAATATTTAAAAAATATTTAAATGGTTAAATACACTTGATTTAAATTGAAAACCCTGTATTCTATAATATACATTTCCAACTGCTGTTGTCATAGCCCAAATAACTTCATACTATTTGAGTTTATTAGTCCATCCATTTTGGTTTTTTATTGGCTGAACGCAAGCCAACGCAACTACATAAACGCAAGAGGGACAGTGTTCATCTCCTCCCGGCAAGCGGGTCCAACAGTTCCGACATACAATTGTGTTTGCGTAAGCAAGACAGACAAAATTACGTTATTGCGTGGTTGCGAGTCCAACAAGCGTTTAGTTGTAGACAAGCCATTAGGTTAAAGAGTTTTCTTGAAAAAACCATTAGGACTATCTACTCTTGTACCCAGATCTTGTTTTATTTTCTTACAGGATGTCAGTTCCAGAGTTGATTCGTAAGAAGCGTGATGGAGAAGAGCTAACGGATGATGAGTTGCATAGCTTTGTCACCGGCGTCACAGATGGAACAGTTCAGGTAATATGCTATACAATGGGAGTCCATGAGTGCCCATAAATGGGTAGCAAGGGAGTTGGCTGCAATTTGCTATTAACAACTTTGGATCATTAATATCTGAGTTAACAGAGATGATTAAATATAGATTTCATCCCATTTACTTTCTAACAGTTTTCTTTTCGCTTTGTTCTGTTCATAAACTTTTGAACAATATAATAATTATGTTCAATGGGTTCCACTACAACTTCATTATATTTTTTAAATTTTTCAGAAACTTTTTTTTTGCTAAAATCGGCTCATGAAATTCATCATTCAGAATTATGGTCGGATGCTCTAAAATTCCCTCCCACAAGGTTAAATTCCTGAAATGTTCTCTTTAGGTGGGTTGGGGTTGGGGGTGTGGGTTTGTGTTCGACACAACCCCAGAAGATGGGACCACCCATTTCCCCATTTGGAAAACCCATATGGGTTCCCCTGAATGAGACCCATTACCAACTCACAAGGAGCAAATATACTTTATGCTGTAAAGTTGTCTCTCTAGATTTTACACAATGCCATTTCTTGCAAACTGCATTCATTTAACTATGTTATCCCTTCAGCCTCGTATAGAAATATAAAATAATTTATCATTTATTTGGCATGTAGAGTATTTCAACCACATCAAGACACAGAAATCCCTCCAAAGAGGTGAGATAAGTTTCTGACATAATCTCTAATTTGTATCCTAATACTGTTTGCAGGACTCTCTTTATTATTTTATTAAGATTATGTTTAAAGGATTATAGAGTTTGTAAAGTATACGTAAAGATTAATGAAGTCATTCAGAAAATGTTTCTACCTTAAAACGATTATTGAATAAATTTAATTAAAACATGTAAATTTGTGTTCACCTTATTCCAATATTCCTCTAAGATGACGAGTAAGAATTGTTTGTGGTTATAAAATGTTCGTAAGGATCAATAAAGTTAGTTTGAAAAGTTTTCTACTTTAAGGGAATTTAGAATAAGTTAATAAGTTTAACGTTTAGTACAGCATTAGAGATTAAGGATGAGTATTGCAATATTTAAAGGATGATAATTTACGGTTAAGTGTTCGAGTGATCTAGCTTGAAGGATATTATTTTCCATCACACCTAGCCCACTTTTCACGTTCCTATGACGTTGCACTTGTCCATAATAACACCATAGTATATTCACCTTAATCTTTGGAAGACATACTCACTCATGTACGTGATTTCATAAATGTGTTCGTTCATAGGACTGCCAGGCGGGCGCAATGCTCATGGCTATGTATATTCGAGGCATGTCAAACACTGAGACAGCAAACTTGACCAAACACATGGCGCAGTCTGGTGACCTTTTGACGTGGGACCCCCTATGGAACGACCTTCTAGTTGACAAACATAGCACTGGAGGAGTTGGGGACAAGGTGTCTCTACCATTAGCTCCAGCCCTCGCAGCTTTGGGGCTCAAGGTAGAGTAAGGCCTTTAAACAAATTATAATTAAATACCCTATATGTTTTAGTTAATTTTTTTAAGAATAAGAACATAGACATAATTTATATATATATGTATGTATACATATATATTTATATATATATTTGTATATATATAGATATATATACATGTATATTGTATATATATAATGCATGTATATACACAAAGATATTATGTACATATAAATTGGTCGACCTCAGTGGTATTGGGGTAAAGTTATTGCCTCAGGACCCGATGTTCGGGGGTTAAGAATCAGACGAGCTAACGTATTTTTCTTGAGAGATAAAAATCCGTAGCACAACCTCCTTCGAAGGGAAAGTAGAGCCATTGGTCCCATGTAGATTGTGTTAAGTAAAATAAACCTGAATGGTATGGTAAAATACCTTTTCCGACAACATTAGTAACCCCTTTCACGCTCGCTCATAGAAACTTAACGTTGAAGGAAACGGGGAACCACCACCCTTTTTGAACTCCCCAGAGTACATGGGATTTCTACCAGATGGTACAGGCAGCACTAACCAGCACTGGATGGATATAAATCACATCAAACTGATCTCCGGGATGTTGACTTAGGAAGAAGACACCTAAATTATATTGTAATGATATGGAATTATATATCCCAATAATTTATTATTCACATCTATATTCAAAATTACGATATTATAAATGAGAGCAGGTGTTAAGTTGTTAAGTTTCAAGGTATGACGATATCTTTCTACGTCTCTGTTTAAAAAGACAACACAGTTTTGTGGACAGAAACGCACCTGGATGACCACATTTTTTATTTGGAAGCTTCGAGCTGGAAATGTCGCTAGATATACCTCTTCAGGGTACACATATCTTCACTTTCCTTCCTGACGAGGAGCCGTATAGGTGGAGTCTATGAAATCTTAATCTGTGTTCTAAATCTCACGTGTCGGGAATTGTCGCGTATGTGACATAATAGTCAGACTTTTAAATTAAAATCTACAACGTGTGAAATATTTAGCAAAAAACTGTTTATCTACTGAAAATAAAAATTATAAAACACCAGAACTTTTAATTTCTAAAATAAGACATCATCTCTTTTTAATTATTATAATACAGAACAGCAAACTTGGACCCAATTCAGTCATTATATCAAATGTCACCCTAATGGTGGCGTACAAACATTAATATATCAGGCTAGCTATTTGATACATTACAATAATGGCTTCCCAATGTGGAGGGCCTGATACACTGAAATAATAAAACTAAACTTAGTTCACATCCCGAGAAAGTGAGTGCTCAAAGAACAGTGAAAGTGCCGCAAACAACTTGAGTGCTTTATTACTACCACACACAAAATTTGGTTACTTAAGAAGAAGAAGAAGAAGTTCCAAACCAGATGACTTCAGAAGAAATTCAAAGTAGCTAGACTTTAGGTGAGGTACAAGGGAGAATCTCACGTAAGTCATCAATTAAAAAAAATCATTAAATATGGAAGAGACATACAGTAGTAGCAGCAGTGAGGATAACCTTCCCCTAATACAATATTCCAAGCTAATGGTAGAAGAACATCTTTGTTTAGAACTATCTGATCAGGAACAAAGTGAACAACAAATTGAGAAGGTAGTTGAACCAATAGCTCATAAAGAAGATGACTTAAGGGGGGTGGAGAGTGTTTCAAAGGTAGATTGCGTATAACCCGAACGGGTAGTATGACGTGGTGCTAATAATAATAATTCAAAGGTAGAAGGTATAGCTCAAAAAACCTCCTCAGCAAATGACCTCAATGCAATATTAATGCAGTTAGTGCAGAAAATGAAAGATATTAGTGAAAAGTTAAATTATAAAATATATTAAAGGTTTGATGAAAATAGCGAGGAGCTACAAAAAATTAGCCAGGAGTTAAAAGAGATAAAAGAAAACAATCAGAAATTAAATACAAAGTTTGATGAAAAATTTAAGGGCGTAAATGAACAATTCAATTGGTTAGAACAAGAATTGTAGGGTAAAATTCAAGAAGTACAAAACGTCAAAAAAAATTACAGAAAAGTGACCAAACGCAGGTAAAGGACGAGCTACAGACGCTTAGGGAAGAAAGTAGAAGAATGAGCAGATAAAAAAACTTAAGAATGCAAAGGAAACCTTAAAGCTCAGACAGGATGCTTTAAATTCCAAGGTAAAAACTACTCAGGAAAGTTGCGATAAAAATACAAATGAAATTCTAGAACAGGTACACCATTTATAAAAGCAATTTTTGACTGTTACTAAAGAACAGCAAATATGTAGTGATAACCGTGGATTCCAAAATACCACTTTGAAGGACATACAATACCAGGTGTTTACATACAGGAAATATTTGACCATCAATTGGACAAAGTTAAAGACAACCTGACTGAAACTGTGGACAAATTTAAGGACAACCTGACAGAGACTGTGAACAAGACGTCACAAACAGTCGAACAAAAGCGACAACAACTATAACAGACTAAGTCAAAATATGATGAAACAGTGGAAAAAGGGACGCTAATTACCCGTGGTGCCTTAGTATTACCCAGTACAGGCATCCAAAGTCAATTAATGGACTCTGTACACACCTTCAGTGGAAATAATGATAGGTGTATGCTGTACAATTTTTGAAAAATATGGATAGACTTTTTGAAAATAGTTAACTCACTAAAGCATAAAACATAGATTTTTTTAATTAAAAGCTAGTAGGTGAAGCTGAAGTATGGATGAACAATCACGAGGCTGAATATACATCCTGTGAAGCAATAAAGATAAACTTTCGTGCAAGATTTTGGTCCATGTTTAAGCAGGACAAGTTAGTAAATTATATGTTTACAGGCTGGTATGATCCACATAGTGGACCTATGTGTAAATATTATGATAGATACGCCATGCAAGCAGGGAATTTGGACATCCCTATTGATGGGGCAAGATTAGTAAATTAGTTATTGCATCACTTTCCACGTGAAATACAAGATGCTCTTATACACAATTTGAATTGTAAAAGAATAAAGTTTAAAACAAAAATAGATTTATTAAACAAAATAACAGATATTAAAGATATGAAGGTTTACAATGATATTACAGGTTATACTTTGAATTTTGATACAGACAATTAGACTTAGAGAATATGATTATTCTGCTGTAGCTACTGGGGCTGTGCTCGACCCGTGTTACTGGATGCATTTTTCTAAAGAAGAAAATAATCAAATAGTTAATAACAAAATATAGAACAAGATGTATAAATATATATTACTCTTAATCAGTTTTGCTGGACTGGGTTGTAAGATAAATTCTTTGAAACATTTTGTATAATGATAAACAATAGAAAAGTTCCTTGACTACAGTGGTCGATGGCTAATAAACAGGTGTCAACAAAATAGTACTATGGCTGGTCTCTTTGCCTTACGGTACTGCCAAAGCATTCAATAGTACAAACAAATCTAATTGCAATTACACTATGGGTAACACCAACACAATAGGAGGCCAAAAACTAGGCAAAGAAAAAGGGCATTATATGCGCGAACCCCACTATGACTCTATAGCAGTTCCCTGGTTTGCTCACCGTAGCTAAAACCGCACGAGAAGCGTGACTGCTTAACCAACACAAAATAAAGAGTTCCATCAACTCAACTGAGAAATGGAATACAATACAGACAAACTGGTTGTAGCCATACAAAAGTTAAACAGGTGTACATGACGTTCACGGCGTCATGAGAAACATTGTGTCAAAATAGACTAATGGAACTTGTGGAAGTTTAGCAAGTCTCTAACTAAGACATCACTGCATTCCAAGTCCAAGGTTCGTAACGTGAAGACTGTATATAATATATATATATATATATATATATATATATATATATATATACACAGAGTAACATAGTCTCAAGGACTAATTTATAATATATGAAAATAGTAATTATAAGACTTGCCCTCATTCTGGAGGACACATTATTTAAACAATAAAATTAACCTTTAAATTTAGGAGCCAGCAAGACTTAAAGTTGATCAACTGTCAACTCGACATACTGTCAAAACAAAAGAAAATTGTCTCCGACTAAATACAGAATAGTTAAAAAGGGGCAAATAGACATTGCCTATTTATTAACAACAAAAACTAGATACTAAGTCATATGTACTCGTTGATTATTTCACGATACTTATTTGATCGAAGTCCGTGGCCCTATCCATGACGGCGGTGTATCTAACGCCTCAAACTTCACGGTCTTCATCGTAGTCCGTCATCCTGTCCGTGGCGGTGGTGTATACGACGGCTCAAACTTCATGGGCATCGTGTTCTTAGATGCGGCACAGAGCAGAGGTTCCTTCTTTGACACTTGGTAGCAGTAGATTGGGTATAATGTGAATCTTGGCTGGAGGTCTATATATAGTTCAAAATCTGATGCGAATGGAACAAAGCAAAAGGGTGATAAACTCAGGAATATAGACAAGGAGAAGAACGGATGAAGGCAAGGTGGAAGGGAAACAAAAGAAGGTGAATAGCTTGCGGGGTGAGGGGAAGGTGAAGCTCGTAGAAACGCCGCTAGGCAACTCCAACAGCAGCGGGTCTCGGGGTTGAGACCATTCTAGACTTCTTGGCGTATCTGAGGTGAAAGTGAACACACGTGTTTGAAGCCGCCATGCTGTTGTTCTTTGAATGTTTTCTCCTAACAGGATGGCCGGATAATCCGAGGACATCTTAATACGGTGAGTAGATACAAAATCATATTTTATTTAAATATATCTGTTTTAATTATGTTATTTAGGATCAGTTAATATTTTAATTAGAATTTGTGATATAGATGTACTTTATTATATTTTCTTGTAGACAGCATGGCAAGTGTATGTAAATTTTATCCGACATCATCCAGTGGCAAAGGGTATGAGTTAAAGTATTTTATTCATAAATCAGATAATATTAGTCCTCTTCTATGATGTCTGCTACAATATTTATCAAAAGACAATATTTTTAACAACCACGTGTTTCAATTCGGGGAGATACGCAATTTCATGTGACTGCATCTAGTCCGGGACAATAAACTTTCAGGTAGATTACTTTTCCAAAACATTAATATTCTTTATCCCTCTCGTAAATTATTAAAATATTGATATTTTAATCGTAGCTGTCCAATCTATCTGATTGACATGCTACAAGCTGCTAAAGTAAAAACTCGTGTTGAAATGAGAGAAATTCTAGGGATATTTGACGAGCGCTCTAGGAGAGAAAGGTCAAGGCCACAAATGCAGGGTAGTTCATTTCCAAATGGAGGAAACCAATTAAATAGGGACAATAGAAATAACCAGGCACGACCTATCCAGAGATCGAACCAGGAGCCGAGAACTCGAAATTAGGAAAACTCTAATAATCAAGGAAACATTTTTAATCCTAATTACACTAATCCTAATCAAAAGGGAAATTATTCTAATCCTAATGACAAGGAAGGTTTTTCTAGGCCACCAGGGGATAGAATAAACGTAATTCATAGAAAAGAATTTACAGGTAATGTCAGTCAACCGAGAAATCAGCTGATGGGCATAGACCTTGAAAAACAAGAACACCCACAACAACTGAGTAGATATTCTCTCAACCCCCATGTCCGTGAAGAAACAGGACAAAACTGTCAAAAAATGGTCAAACAAGTCATTGAGTTGCCATACAATGACATCAACTAAAGTTAGAGAAAGGGCCGCTACTTTAGGAAACCATCAAGAAGAAATTTAATTTTAATGTCAACATAAAGAACGTTTCATTACATTAATTTTAATTTGTAATACTAGCCAAAAGTCAAATTTATAGGTGTTCAAATTCAAACCCAAGGTATGTACATAAAAAGAAACGCACCCTAGCTTGTTGCTTAAATAAGTCTCACGTTTATTGTTATTATTATTATTATTATTATTATTATTATTATTATTATTATTATTATTATTATTATTATTAGCACCGCGTCTTACTACCCGTTCGGGTTATACGCACTTACGCTAATGTGTAATGGTAGGGTGATTGTGAGATGAAATGAAAGACCTACAGTTTAACGTGGAATCCGAACCACGGTGGAGGCCTGGCATTCCCCACACATATTATAATAGAAAATAAAGGTTTTTTTTCTATTTATAAATATTAAATTATATCATTAATATTGTAAAATTATAAGTATAATTTTAACGCAAGGAGTATGAATATTAAACTCTATGTGTTATAGTATTAACAATGTATTAAGCAAGGAGGATGAATATTGAATTCTATGTGTAGTATCAATAATGTATTAACAAGGGAGCATTTCAATGCTACTATAACAAGTTGTGTCATATTCAGTATACAAGATGTGTTTAAATAAATAATAATAACCTATCAAAAATGTATCATAGGAAAGTGGTGTAATTCATTAAAAGTACCTTAAGGGTAATGGTATTCAAAAAATCGACTCAGTAGTAGCAATCGGGAGATTTTAAAGATATAATTTAAATGCAGTATCAAAAAATGGTCAAGTTATGAACCTAATAAAAAATAATAAAAATGTGGAGGTTTTTAAGAAATTGTATTGCCCAAAGAATGGAAAGAGTACTAAAAATCTTTGATAAAAAGTTAGTAGAAAATATTACGACCGATCTAAGTGATCGATATGAATTAAATAAATTTGTTTACAACACCCAGTAATGATTGATCATGGTAAAGTACCATCATAAATACGAGGTATTTAAAGAAAAGGAGGTTATGTTTTAAATTAACTTGGTGTGGATAGGTAGGTATGCCAATGGTATGAATTATAGTCGTATATCTAATACTAGCCCCCTTACCCGTAAAATTATTGTAAAGAATCCTGTAAAACAAAGCTTCAAATCATCCATCATGTCAATATAAAAAAAAACTTTTTTACTTATTTTTTTAAAAATACAGTCCTACCATCAGTGTATAGCCCCCTCCCTCTTTTTATCCTCCCTCCTATTTTCATCTCATTCCTCTATAATTTTGTTTGCTCTAGGCACGAAAGGAATTGTGCATACACCAATCAAACAAATTGTTAAAATCAAATTAATTTGTCAGCTTCTTCCACTTTCATTTACTCCCCTCGTTTCCCCTAATTTTATTTCAATCTTTTTTTT
>CABFVZ010003937.1:0-24495 GCA_902151445.1 Timema monikensis | reverse complement strand
CCCCCTTCACCAACCCCACTTTCCCTTCAACAACTTTTTTTCCCAACGACTATATAATATACTATCGACATTTTTATGAGGAATAAATTAAATTTTCAAAATAAAATATAGCCTATGTTTCTCGCTGATAATGTAGCTTTATATTGGTGAAAGAATTTTCAGAATCGGTCCAGTAGTTTTTGAGTTTATCTATTAAAAACAAAAAAACAAAAAATCAAATCTTTCCTTTTTATAATATTAGTATAGACTAGTCTTCGTGGAATGTCCACCAGTTGAAGGTGAAGTACTCGTCGTTGATCCAATATACACCAGTTAGGGTGAGTTACGTCATTAAAAATAAATAAATATATATATATATAAATACGGGAGGGATTGCTCCATAAAATCTATTTAGGTGAGTTTCCGTCATTGAAGAAAGGTAATAATAGTCGACATAGTTCATTTTGTGTAAGCCTATATCAGGAAGGAATTCAAGTTATCTGATGAGATTTTATGGTGTGTTTGATAAACAAATTAAAATAATAAAATTAATAACAAAACTATTTAAGTGTATTCAACTGTGAAATAAAGGATAATATTAAAGATATTATCTTGGGCCTATAAAATAAATAATAGCTGGAGCAAAGGCTGATTTAATTAAAGTATTATTAAAAATAAAATAAAGTAAATTTAATTAGAATCAAATTGATTTAATTAAAACATTGTTAAAGAACAAGGGATAATAGCTATGGTATTGAAGAGGATCAATCAATGAATATTGAAATAAATAATTTAAAACATTGAGTATTAATAATATGTTTAATATAATGACATAGTATTAAAACAATTAAATCAGGTGTTATCTACATTGTATAATATATTTCATTAAATATGTCAGGTATATTGTAATAAGTTAATATAATGTAATTTTAGTTACATATTTTAAAACTAAGATGTTCTAAATAATATTATTAGATAAACACAATAATAAAGAAAACAAATTATTATTAGTGTAACACTGTTTAAAAGAACTAGTTTTTTCCCCCTATTTTGTTGTTGTATATAACAAAGGAACGTTAAGAAAGAAAGTATGTGTTGCACACTCTCTGAGTCCTCTTACTACCCGACCAGTGAAAA
Organism: Timema monikensis; assembly: GCA_902151445.1. Taxonomy (NCBI): domain Eukaryota; kingdom Metazoa; phylum Arthropoda; class Insecta; order Phasmatodea; family Timematidae; genus Timema; species Timema monikensis. The sequence goes on along the minus strand of CABFVZ010003937.1, from coordinate 23,379 downwards.
TAATAAAAGGGAGAGAGTGAATCTAAGGAACAAGTTACAGGGAAATTATTAGAAATATCTAAAAGCAACAATATGAGAAGTTTATTCACATTAATAACAAGAGCGCAGATAACAGTACATGGTCTCATTATATCTTAATGAGATATGTTGGATATTAAACTCGGCGACAACAATATTATGTCGCAGGTATATTTATAGAACAGAAACTTGAAATCCAATCATTATCCTGACGGCTCAGTCTATATGAGACATTACGTACGAAATTAAATACGGTATGAGATTATAAGGGCCTAATTGGCACCTTGAAATGGTTACAAAAGTTTCGTTATTCACAGAATACGAAGATATAAATTACGTTACTTTAACTTAGAAAACATTATATACGGGAATTACATAACGCGAGAGTTTGACTAACAGACAATAGTTAAATCCCCGCGGGACTATCTGATCCTGACTCAGACTACGGAACCAAAACTATAATACCATCAGTAAACAATACTTCAAAAGTCCTAAAGGGACATACAAAAGAAAAAGATATTGAAAATGAGCAATAGTTAATTAAAGTAATTATAACAAAAAAAGCAAAAATTAATAGTTACATTACTTAACGATTATTCAATAAGCAAACTAAATAAGAGATGTTACCTCGATGATTAGAAAACATTAATACAATATCCACAATATCAAACATATTAATTTAAACTAGTACAAAAATAGAATCAATTTTTAAGAGTGGATATCTACGAGAATGAATATTACAAAAAAAGACTCTAGCGCCCAGGTGGCGATATACCAAATGTAGAATATTAATTTAAATAGAACGACCATAATATGATAGTTAGTTTTATTAACGGAAGATTAAAGTTTTTATATACACAAATTATTAGAGTTGAAAATAAATTAGAGTCTATAACACGAATCGCCATTGTTACGATTTTGATACAAAATACAAATGTATCCTGCCATTGTCCTGGTCGATGACAATGGTCCGTCGTCCATCGCAGATGAATAGATAGTCAATTTTGGCATACATGCGTAGCCATTATATAGGAGTTTCGTCGCAGGAAAGGGGAGGTGAGAAAACTGAAACACACGCTAGGTGACGTCAACGATGTCTTCCAATAGTCACGTACACCTTTTGTGTACACGGCTCCATCGGAATATCAGCCAGTTTCTCCAATCTTCCGATGTTCTATTGGTGGTTCTTCTTCCAACCGACAGAGGTCAGGTACGTAGTTATCCCTTGTTGTCCTCGAAGTTACATAGCTCATTAATCGCCAGTTGAAAACGGAATGCCGAGACGTCTAGTTGACACATCGTATCTAGTTTGACCCACTCGTCGTTTTAGTACGCCAGATGTATGCCAGCCTTGCAGGTTACTAGTGTAAGCAGATTCATTAGGTAAGTACATGAAACAACTATTAACATAGAATTAGATTTGGTAGTGAAATTTACTGGCCAGAATTATTTTATCGTTCTTATACATGAACTACAACAGAGAAGCTTACTATTGTAGGAATCTCTAATAGAGTTGTATTTATTGGAGCGGGTAGTATGATTTACTGCGATACATGCGTTTACGTCATCATGGGGCGGGGTCCTATTGTAACCTTTTACAACGTAATGTTACATATGGTCGAGGGCCAATCTTGACTATATTAGCAAAAATTGTATGTAAAAGGGATTTTGTTCTGTGTATTCAATTTCAAGTGCATTTATAGTAAATTTGTACATTGTGTAATTGATGTAAGATATCACACACTGTCGATCTTTCCAGCAATTGGCGGGGGGGGGGGGGGGGGCTGTAATGATATGGAATTAAAAATCCCAATAATTTATTATTCACATCTATATTCAAAATTACGATATTATAAATGATGAGAGCGGTAGTAAGATTTATTTGTGTTAAGTTTTTAAGTTACAAGTTATGACATCTTTCTACATCTCTGTTCAAAAAGACAACGCAGTTTTGTAAACAGAAACGCACCTGGATAAACGCATACTTTTATTTTTTGAAGCTTCGAGAAGGAAATGTCGCTAGATATACCCTTCAGGGTATGCATCTCTTCACTTTCCTTCCTGACGAGGAGCCGTGTAGACGTAATCTCTTTTTAATTATTATAATATACTATAGCACACTTGGACCTAATTCAATCATTATATCAAATGTCACCCTAATGGCGGCGAACAAACATTAATATATCAGACTAGCTCTTTTAAACATTACAATATATATGTTTTATATAGCCATACATACACATACATAAATACATATATGTATATTTTAAGCCTTTTAAAGTAAAAGCTATCACGAGAAATGAACCTTACAAGTTTATGAGTCGCCGGCACCGGGCGCGGTATAAGAATTTAATTCCAGAACACCCTTTACAGATATTCAAGAAATTTTGAAGTCGTCATGTGAAGAAAATTAAATTATATGTTTTTACTGGAGTAATATTTTATTTGTTTGTATTATAAAAAAATGTTTTGTTATAAAAACTGCAAAAACCGTAGCTTTTTCCTTGCTTCCCCTTACATCCCATTTTGAGTTTAATTAAAATCAGAACTTCATTAAGAAGTCTCCCAAACGTACACATAAATAAGGTAGAGGAAACTATGGTACTGGCTGCATGCTTGGCGTCATTTGATGCAGTAGGTATTTTGTCACCAAGCCATAGAAGAAATATCTTTATAAACACCACCATCACCAATAAGCCTATACTATAGATATACACAAATCACGCATTTTGTCTTAAAAATAAAATGTTGAATGGAAAGGTGCTCCAAAATAATGTTTTAAAACCTAAAATACAAGGGATGGCACTATTTAAAAAGTCCATATTAAAAGTTTTAATTTAACTGGTACTCCATGAATTGTTTAGGCCTACTCTTGCACTAGGAAGTACACAATATAATGTTTACCAGGTACCTATGATATCTGGCCGAGGGCTGCAATTCACAGGAGGAACTCTTGACAAACTTGAGAGTATTCCAGGGTTTAAGGTGGTCTGTACCTTCTCTGCACTGAAAGAAGCTCTTGAAAAGGCAGGCTGTTTCATTGCTGGTGCGACGGTCTCCCTGGCTCCAGCGGATAAACAACTTTACCAAATACGAGATGTCACAGGTATCTACAAGAAAAGTAATATTGTGTTTTTGCAATAGCATAATATATTAATTTTCTTTATATGAGTCATGTCTAAGGGCACCGCCCGTTTGAAGAGAAATAACTTAACACTGCGATATTTCTTATGAATATGAAGTTTTAAAACCACTAAACCCTCTCTCAATTAGTTTAGAATGTTCTGTTGTGATCCGATTATTTATCTATTATATTTATGTTTATTATCATTTACTAGTGTGACATTTCTCATTTAACGTTATTTAAGGTACGGCAAAAGAGAGTGCGAGTATTTTTACAGTTTTTATATCATTACATTTCTTTGGCCAAAATAAATCAAATATTTCTCCAGTAGCAACATAGAGTTTAGTTTTATGCACATGCTAATATCAACAGATCTTGAATATCTGTCAAGGGTGTACTGGAATTTTGTCAAAACTTCTTAAATAAAGAGAAAAAGTTTTGATAAAATTCTAGGACACCCTTGACAAATATTCAATATCTGTTGATATCAGCATGTGCATAAAACTAAACTCTATGTTGCTACTGGAGAAATATTTGATTTATTTTGGCCAAAGAATTGTAATGCTATAAAAACTGTAAAATTTCTCGCACTCCCTTCTGCTGCGCCTTAAAATGAGCTAACTCTACCTTTCCATTAATTTTTTAAATTTTAATTCTATGGGGACATGTTGATAATCTTTACCTCCATTTTGGTGTGAATTCTATTTTAAAATAACCAACCACATCCTGATGTTAGAATTCTGTTTCTTAAACGCTTCTTAGCGTTCTAGTAAGATACCCCCTTAAGCTGGGCTTACAATTGATTTCGGTTTTATTAAGCACTATCTGGTGACCTGGTGGTCTAGGGGTAAGGTGTCAGACTTCTGTGCTGAGGGTCCTGAGTTCTTTATTCTGGTAGAAGTATCCATCAGAAAGTAGGGAGACTCTAACATGGTCAACAATCGTCCAGAATATATATCAATACTCTACAAAACACAAATGCTACAAGTTTAAAAATGCATTGTAATATATATTTATTTATCACTGCGTATTACTACCCGTTCGGATTATAGGCTACTATACTAATTACGCTAATGGTTTTATGGACAATTAAAGTTATATTTATAGGAAGTGTACCCACATTTGTGGAATGGGAGAGTGGAAAATCATTTTGGAAAAAAAAGCTCTCAGTACACCCGACCAAGATTTGAACCTCGATCACCTTGTCATCGGTAGTTTAGTTTTTCACAAGAGTGATACCTTAGACCATGTGGCCACTGAAGCAGGTAATTATAACAATATATATTAACATCACATGTGGACATATTTGGCCTAGATACGACTCTGAGCTGATGTGGCCTAAAAGTGAATGTAATAAGTTCACAACTAAAATATAGTTATTGAGGAAGTAGTTGCGGCGATTCACTAATAATTATATGTCTGCGTATAACCCGAATGGGTAGTAAGACGCGGTGCTAATAATAATAATAATTATATGTCAGATTGAAATTCTGTGAAATACTACAAGACTCCATTAAAGCTGATAGAGGGCAATTTTGATCTTTGATCTTGTAAGTTATCATATATTTTCTTTTCAATGAATTATTTCAATACTTATGCTCGTGGTGCTACCTCGTGTATGTATACAAGAAGACCTGCTCCAGTTACCAGACAGAGTTGTACATGACTTTAAAAAATGCATTTTGTCAGTGAAAAAGCGTACGGGTACATTTAATGTGACTTAGCTCTTGAACAGTTACAGGTAACGTCATCTGCAGTTACAAGTAGATCAATTGGTATTACTAAAAAAAAGGTATGCACTGGAGAAATGGATAGTTATTTAACCCACCAATAATTATATTCCCAATACCCTTCTGACACTCTCTGAGATGAATAATAGTCCTACAGGGCCTGTGTTGGATTTATTTTCTCATAATGAATGGAGTCCTAGAGTTAAAAGAGACAAATATGACACTATAAGTTTGATTCTGCAGCTGACAGAAAGACATCTGTTCAAAGAAAAGGATGAAATATTAGGCTTATACAATATATCTAACGGAGAGCTAGCAGAAGATAGTGTAGTATTGTCTCTCCTGAAAGTATAATAACATGGCGAAAAGTTGTTCTCAGATACCATTGATAAATGCTTTAAGAAACGAGTAAAAAGTGTATTCAACCATTTAGAAAGAACAAGTTTTAAAAACTTCAATTAAACTCCTAAACAGAAAGCATCTACTAGCCAGATAAAAGTATTTAAGGAACTAGACAAAACTAAATAAATAATTAACGTTCAAAAATGGGTACTGCTTTCATTTCAGCGATAATATACTCAGGTCAATTGCAAGTCATGAGCTGATCAACTAGATACTTTGTCAGACAAGGCCGGATATCTGAAAAAGCGCGATTGAGAGTGAAATCAACTGTGCTGGCAATTTGAATCATGTTTTATCGTCATCCAACTGTTTAATACACATATTTGATGACATTGTTATTGTCTTCATTGTACAACTGGCTATATACACGACTTTGGAGAGTTTGCTGTGTCATTATAGAGTTATTTCACCACTCTTCTCACGATCCAATGTACACAGAATTAATGTTTTCAATAAGTATGATTACATTTCGATAAAATACATGGAAGCAAAAAGGCGCTCAAAAGGCTCTAATCCTTCAGAACTGAAGCTCTTAAGATCAGCTACTAGATACCTAGTAGCATTAGGAATTTCTTAAGTAGCACGACAAATAAACAAGAAATAGTAAGGTTTCTTTGTCAAAACGCCAGTCACCACTTGAAACTCAAATAAAATCAGGATTTGGTGATTTCTGGAAGATCTACAACCTCCACAAGGTCGCGCTTGCGCACAGACCACTACGTGGGTTTATTCCAGAGGAATCACTGCACGTTCCCGACCGGCCCCAGATATTGTTTACTCTTAGTGGCGGACACATTCGTTGGCAGGCACGACAGCCGTTAACTGGGGTAAGTACTGGATGTACTCTTGGTGGAGGAGGTGTGCGGTTATAGTTTGTAGCCACGGTACACAACGTTTATAGCTTGTACAGCAATAGATATGTATCATGTAAATGCCATGTTGACCCCGCTTCGGTGGCTGCAAGGTATAATAGTACCTTTCACTTTATGACCAAAGCAAGCCACTAGGTATAGTTGATGATTGGACCCCCTGAATGGATTTAGGGACGGTGATTCCCCTGGGGGCGCAGTACCTCCTTAATGAGGGGAACCAATCAGTCTTTCACTTTTTCTTAGAAAACGGCTGCTTATACATTACAAGTATAAATAGAAAAGTGTCACCACCCCCTCTTGTATCCTTTACTGTGGGCCTGGAATCTGTCAGAATGTCTGTGGCCGGGTTTAAGGGGGAGGTAATATTGGATCCTTGTGTAGGTTCTTGATCGACGTTAGAATTGGTTTTTAAAGAGGTTTATTTATAATACTATGTATATTACAAATGTGATGTTAGAAGTGAAGATAAAATGAAAGAACTTAAAGAATATCAGAAAGGGTGTGACAAAATGAGGTGCTATGAGGTTTACCTAATGGTCTGACTACTAGGTGGTCCCTACACAGTCACCGAACTGAGTTCTCTGGGCTCGAGCGGCAGCCCCCGAGACTAGTACCGATGAACCGGCGTCTTAGCCCACGTAGCTCCAAAACTGGCAGGGTGATCCCTAGACTTTGATGTTCTGTAGTCAACCACGAGGGGCTTAACTCCCCTAATTTTAACCGGGCCTCCGGCCTGTTTTCTCGCTAAGAAATGCTGACAACACTTTTGTGGTCAGCTCCTCTATTTTATTTGTTTATATAATAATCATAACAACCTCACAACGTTCGTTTCGTCATTCGCAACTCATAACATATAATATTACACAAACACGCCTTCCAAAATAAGGCCGTGCGGTTACAAAAGTTAAATAAAATGTAATTTCTTATAAATTTGTTATTTTGCACATTTAGCATAGGAGTAACTGTTACCGAGATATAAAGCATTTTATGTTAGGTTTATTGTTGATGCACAGAAAAGCCTTAAATAAAGTGCATAGTGTAAAGTGTAATATTCTTTAAACACTAGTAGTTTGTGTTATTACGACATATTACTTAACAATATTACTCCCCATACCACCCCAATTCTATGTTCCTGCCATTCTCGCCTCCGGGTGTTGAGAGTAAAATACGTACGGCCAATCTTGCATCTTTTTATAATAACAAGCAAGCAATTTGGCACAGTTTTAATTGTTTTAAGAAATGGCATGCCTTGACTGCTATTTAATTTATGGAAGTCAATAATATTTTTTACACTTTTTCCCTAAAAGTGCTGTAATTACGATAACATCAGCCAAGTACAATAAAAGATAAGTAAATTATATACATCATTAGTCCTGACATATTTTTATATAATACCAAACAATATATAGTTTTTTTATGTATAAGCTTTGGGGTTGCCTTGGCAGTTTTAATATTTTATAGCCTATTTAAAAAAATAGCCATTTAAATAATGTTATAATTTTAATTATCACTGCCCTCCCTATAACACTAACACAGCATCCTGATTTGCAGCCACAGCGCACAATTGCAGATATAGACTCTGCAGCTTGAGGAAGTGTCATCCCTACTAGTCGACAGTCATCATCAACTTGTTTCCACCCATATGCCGCAGGGATGAGTATCTATGGGACTACCATCGGATTTAAAGTTAGAATATTATATGAAACCTCTAAAGAGTTGAGTAAGACATAAAATATGGCTGGAGAGAAACTAACAATAAAGGTTGACTTAAACAACTAACTTAAACTACACAATCTCACATCAGGTTGTGGATTTGTCGCTTTGAACCTCCTTGGTAGACAGCCTACTTGGTGTGTAAATAAAGTGCGTCCATTATAGTGGCAATCGCCTCTAATTGCCTGCCTTTCTTTATAAAAAGTCTCTTCCTACATTCGTTCAAATCTCCCATGTGGCTTGTCCTGTCATACATTAGCACGACAGACTTCTCAATCAATTGCATTACTGAATCAACTTCACCTCTCGTAATGGCCAAAAACGCCGTTGTGGACTCTGGAAAGGCTTTCCAGGTTTCCTAAGCTGAACTGTGACACTGTGTCACAACCAGTAAAGGCATAAAAAATAGGTAATGCAGCTGAATTCTCTGTACCCAAGGCTGACGATATCTCATGAGCTGCTACAATATGCTGATGTCTCCCAGTGCCAATGGACACCCACATCTCTTCTAAATTCTGAAGCTGACTCATGAAGCACACAGAAAGAACAAGCACATCAGTGTCCATAGTTCTGATCATAAGTTTAGAACAACCTCGAGATGCCTCATCCATAGCATCAGCCTCCTCATGTTCACAGGGACTTAAACTAGTCATATTTTCACGTTCTAAAGAAGTAAGCACTGTCGAGTCCACTTTAGAGTATAGCTCTTTGTAATTTGTTTTACCTAGTTGTATTGTTTTCCATCAAATAAATAAAAATAGTTCTCTCTTGCTTTCACTGTCTCTGAGAAAACTTTGCCAACTAGAATGTATTTTTGGTAGAACTCGTTCTTGTCCCACTGTCTCGTTTAATCCGTGTAGTATTCCTGAGACTGTCTACAAAATGGCCATCCCAAATTATGTCAAACCTTTTGGTTGGTTGACCATAAAAATGTACTGGAGGTATACATCATCCAAATAATCTAGGAATGTCAGTGAACCTTTGGGCTGAAGCATGTGAACAATTGCGGCGCCATCCGAGTTTATTGCATAACCTGGAGGCAAAACTGACACATTTTTCTGCTCAGATGTTGACAGGAGGCAGTGTGTTAGATCTGATTTAGAGGGGTATAAACGATTGTCACCATTCATTGAAAGTGAGGGAGGATATGGTTTGTTCTCATATTTTTCCACCCACCACCTTCACCACACCCCCGATTACATTTCCCTTTTTTGTAAGAAAAAGAAGAGAAGTCCCCCATTATGATGAGAAATATTAGCACCTTCAAATAAAAAGTATTCTAATTTAAGGGTTGGTGGATAGAGGGAGCGTGGGCTTGTTAAATACCCCGCCGTAATCACACACTACTGATGTTTAAAGAATATTACACCTCACTGTGCAACAACAATAACCAACATAAAATTCTTCATATCTCGGTAACGCAAAACATGAAAAAGACCATATATATATATATAGGAAATTAGATTTTCTTTAACTTTTATATTTACACTTTTGTCGTAAAAGCAGCCGTTTTCTAAGAAAATGTGCGAAACTGATTGCTCCCCCTTATTAAAGGGGTACTGCTCCGCCTCAGCGGACACCAAGGAGCACCGTCCCTAAAATCATTCAGGGGAGTCCAATTATCAATTATACCAAATGGCTTGCTCGCATCGTAAAGTGCAAGGTCAATGCAATGTACTATAACACGCAACTCTCACAGTAGACTAAACTGCCGATGACGGGGAGATCAAGGTTCAAATCTCAATCGGCCGTATTGAGGCTGGTTTTCCCTAAATGATTTCCCACTCTGATTTCACACAAACACGGGTAGTTTCTCTAAATATAACTTTCCTAATCCCTAAAACCACCAGTGAAATTGGCACATAAGCGTGTAACCCGGACAGGTAGTAAGAAGCGGTGCTGGAATAAAAAGATTGCCCAAGTAAAAACTTTATGTAAGTTATCCGAACTAATTTTTAAACTGTGTAACGAGCTTTATGTTCTCAGCAACGGTGGGTTGTACGCCTCTGATAGTAGCCAGTATAATCAGCAAGAAGGTGGCGGAAGGAACCCGTTCTATCGTAATGGACATAAAGGTATTTAATAGGTTAAATTAAGATTAAATAATGTAAACATGTTTAATACTGGTAGAGAAGCTATTTAGAGAAAGCTTGGCCCATTTGAAAATTTAGCATGTTTTTATGTATTGAATATTCTAATAAGAGAATGATGATACGTTTATTAAGTGACTTCTAAGACCAATATGTAGATTGCTGATGCTTCTTTTAACATTGTCATCGCCTCAAAAACAGATATAGCAAGACAGGTTCTATTCTTGCACTCTTATGACCACTAAGTAAAATGGTATACCAGCGAGACAACTCCATCATCATCCTAAAATCGGAGTAGGTTATTTTTGTAGCATCTAAACATTTATTGATTTTGAACCTTACTTTTACAATTAAAAACAAACCATATAATATTTTACAGAAGTTAGCTGCTATATATTTTAATTTGAAATATGGACATTAGTCAAAATATTATATATGTTGGCTCACCTGTTAAGTGATCTTGTAGGAGAACTGTTGATTTTGAAAGTTGGCCAGACTGTAATGCAACCTTGTCCCAAAAAATGTCTTGTGAATAAAGCAGAATAAAGAATTTGGCCACGCATGAGGACACTCATGTTTTTTTATTTAATGTTTTACCCTGTGTGGATCCGACATACTTGACAATATTATGTAACTTCCTTAATTTAGATATGAAAATTATAATCACTAACCAAAGTGGTAATTTATGAATACCTTTACCCAATTCTGCCCCAATATATTTTACATGTGAAATATAACAAACTAGGCACTAAATATATTTTTACCATTGCAGATGGTCTGCAACTATGGTAGAAAGATAAATTGGTAGGATTGGTCAACAGGTTCTATTAATAAAGGAGTATTAGCAGTGGAAAGATGAGCTACTTAAAATCTGCCAAACTGTTTGGTGTACCCCAAAAATCTCTCATGAGATATGTTACAAATTAAAAATAAGCCCAGAGTTTGTTCTTAAGAAAAATAAAGGGAAATTTAAATGTTTGTTTTCTTAAGAACAAGAAGTAGACTATCTGATGAATATATAAAGTAGATCATTTGGCCTCACTATGAAATACTTATGCTAATTAGCTTATCAACTAACTGAAAGAGCGATGGCTTAAGTAATTGGGTTAGCACTTCCAGTGCTGCAAGTCAAGATTTGATTAAACAATTTCTATCAAGACATCGAGTTTAGGTATTAAAGAGCCAAAAGCTACATCTGAAGCAAGAGCAATGGAATTAATTAAATACTCCGTTAATCAATTTTTTACCCTTTTAATTAAAACTGTCGATTAGTATCAGCTAAAATGTTAAAATATATTCAAATGTGACAAAACAGGAGTTACAATCAATAAAAAAAAAACAGTCAACAATTATATCCACCAAGGGGAAGAGGCAGATTGATATTCTGACATTTGTAAGCGGGGAGAGACAATAACTGCTGTCATCTGTATTTCAGCATCTGGGTCTTATATGCCCCCAATGCTCATCTTCAAAGAAAAAAAAACTAGTTTGAGCATGAGTTACCACCTGAGATATGGTCTGAAGTTTACGAAGCAGGTTGGATAACAGCTGATTTGTTTGTCTATCGAGTTTTCAAAGGCAAGCCAGGAGTAACCCATTTTCCTCCTATTGACGGCCACTCGACCAATACTAAAAATCTACAAGTCATAGACATGGAAGGAGACAATGGAGTAGTTGTACTTTGCTTACCATCACATACCTCCCTCAAGTTGATGTTGGATTGATGAATCCTTTAAGCCTGTATTATGGCAGAGTTAAATCGTCTTTGGAGCTGTTTCATAAAGTCTCTTACAATGAAAATCGCAATCAATGCCTTAAAAAAAAACAGGATATGGCCTCCAAATATGAACGTTTTCTCTTAAGTTGATTTCTTACCAGAAGCAACGACTGATATCGAAGTAAACGAAACTCACATGCTTACAGAAAATACCAATGGGTATACTGATAAAACAACTGAAAAAGCTCATGAGACTATTGAAAAAGCTGGTAAGACTGAAGAAGAAGCCAATTAGGTTGCAGTAAAACTCATTGAGGATGCGAATAAGAAGAAAAGAAGAGAATAACAGGAGAAACCTTCTAGGCCTACCAAGAAACCCGGTGTGCTCTGGGTGTCTCTGGATGCCAGCTCATCCTGAAATTGACAATCCTCCTGCAACCTCCCTGCCCAAGCATTCTGTCTTTCATGCAGTATCAGTTGAGATTGCTTTGTCAATTTTAAAAGTGACAAAAAAATATAAATAGAACCAGTTGAAAAAAGGAAAGAAACTATTTTAACTAATTCTCCTTTAAAAAATCAAGAAAGGCTATTAAAATAAAAGAGGAAAAGAAGGGAGCCTATAATGAGTTAGAGTAAAACTGTTTAAAGAAAAGACAAGAGCAAGGGAAAAAGGTAAAAATACAAAGGTAAAAGTAAGTCTAAGTTAAATGTATAAATAAACTGAAAGATACGGATTTCCAGACTCATTGTCTAGTGAGTAAAAAGATGCTGGATGTCTTTACTGTGGGTACTTTTATTCACCCTCCAATGAAGGCTAGGTATCCTGCATCAAGTGTAAAATATGAGCCCTCAATTCTTATGCTGAGGGGGAAAGCGAGGAAGACGTAAAGTTGTATACTATATAAGAATTAAATATAGTCCCCTACCCCATTCTTCCCCTTGGGTGGGGGCAGAATGAAGCAAATTACATAGGTTAGTTTAAAAAATATTTTTTGGAATATATTATACTTGCGTAATTCAACGTGTTTATTAAATAGCAAAAAGTTCATTGGTGGTGAAATTGTGTATTTACATGCCTTAATTTTCATTATAATGATAATTATATTTTAAATGTCTTGTTCTGCCCCGCCTTCCCCTATATCTAGGTTCGTGATTCTTTGTAGTATTCTCTTTTATGGGTTTGTACACGGGACTCAAATATTCCAACAATTTCGGAAGCATCTCAAGAATCGTGTTCTATAATGATGAACCTTGGCGACGTTCTCAAATCATGGTTCCTTAATTTGGACCTTAAAGAAGTTCCGCAAGGCCATGTTGAGGGGAGTATGAGCACCAGCATATTGACTTGCCTAAAAACTGGTTAACTAAACAGACCTAGGGATGACACAGCCACTTGTCAGGACGTCTCCTCCCGACATATGCCTCACATGCCTCAAGATTATTGTGTAAGTATATTGTTGCACTGCTTGACCTATAGGAAGTATCTCATAATAAACCATTACCAATGTGAGAAAAAATCAGCATGCTCCTCAAAATTGAGAAAACCTGTCTTTCCTTTTGTAGACGTGATGGCTGGCTTCTTTAATGAGTCATGGCGTTGGCGGCGTACAGTAACTTTGAGACATTGATCAGATTAGTCTGATTATCGAAACCGAGCTGTAGACTTAGTTGACTTGATAGAGTCAGCAATTGTATATTTGGTGAAGTAAAGATAACGTCAACTTTTTGTTGGGGCTTATGTACTTGAATACAACTCCGGAATCCCCTTTAAACGCCTCTACGTCGTTTAGAGCTTTGATCAATTCATGGATAGTGCTGTAGTTTCCAGAAGGGATATGATCCTTGAGTATCTGTTCCACGCCGTTAGCGTCCACCCAGTTGTACCATACAATAATTTGACCCTCGGGTAAGGTGGTGAAAGAACACGGATATTGAAATTCAGCCAGAACGCCTTCCCACCGGCCTTTGAGTGTAATACGGTAAGGAAGTTGCGTGGTGAAATTCGTGAGGGCATTTTTCGGGAAATATCCCATAGAGCTGTCACTCGGCAATGTGATGTAAAAATGGTCCTTCATGGCACGGCACTGACGTAACTGGCAGGACTCCAAGAATTAAACTTGGCGGGGTAACCTTTCCACTGCACGTACACTTTCTTTCTGGCACCTTTACCCTTGTATCATAGTATTTTATCAACTTTAAAAGTTTCGGGAGGACGTACGAGCTGCAATTCAAGTTCATAAAACGTTCTCTCCACCTCTTTGCCGTCATGATCGGTGAGTCTGTAGATAACAGGTTGTCGCAACACGACACTGCTGTCTTTGAAAATCTGTTCGCTCCAATTGCTTTCGTAGCCCTTTTCAAACAGCATTTTGGATTTGCTAATACGCACCGTGTCAATTACTTATATTTTCGCCTTAATATTCCAGTTTGGATGCCTTTTGCAATATAGATTATCTCTGACTTGAAGAACATTAGTTTCTGAAACGTCGGTAGGCGCCATCTTGATACTGGAATGTTTTGCGCCGTTGTAAGCGTCGACTAGATCTTGGAGGACGTTTACATACCGATATGTGTTATTTTTGGTAAAGTAGCGCCCACCACATGCGTCCTTTTAGAGTTCTATTCAATCGTTCCACGACGCTTGCCTTTACGTCCGGATTACTAGTGGTGTAGTAATGCACGCCTTCTTGCTTGATAAATTTCCGGACTAGACGTGCCGTGATCTCTTCACCTTGGTCCGTCTGTAAACTTAGAGGTTTTCAGCCACTTTATTTAAAAATGTCCCGAAATGAGTCTCTCACGACGCTCCTCGTCCTGGAGGGAAGCGTCCTCACCCAGGCCATCTTGCTAAACACGTCGATGGTGGTGAGCAAATACACTGCACCATCGTTGTATTTTCTAAGACTTCTTATATACTTGAGATCGGCTTGCCAGAGATCGTCAATGTTAGACATCACGTACTTGTTGCGTGGAAACTTTTTTATCACCGGTTTGTGTAGGGTATAAACGTCCTGCGCACGAAGCCATTCTCGTACTTTTTCGGGATCTTTCTTGGACGCCTGTATTAGCGACGACGCCCCTGAAAACCCTGCAGGATGAGAAAGGTCGTAGTAGATATCGGCTAAACGGGCCATCAAGCTCGGAACCTCAAACACCTGTTTTCATCCACCCTCTTCAGTTTCTTCTTCTTAGGACTTTACGACGGTGTAAGTGGTTGTGGTACGGGCTTCGGATCTCTAATGGGCGTCAGACGTTTCAGATTTACAATAAATTCTTTCGGAACGTTTATTTTTTGCAGTGCCGTGAGAAACTCTCGCCACCCCGACGGTTCACTGTGACTTCTTGCTTTGACCAGATCGTTGACTAAATCCACAATATTGGATCCACGAAGAGGCGTTTCTTGAATACTCACTTCTCCGTTTGACTCCCAAGACATGCCACCCCGGGAAATGATATGTTATAGTAAAAGTTCAGCATTTTTACGTGCCTGTGCTGGTACAGTATTAAGTACAGCAGGGATGGGAAGTACAGACACTTCAGGGGTGGTGGTGGTGGTGGTGGTGGTGGTGGTATTCTCAGGTGGC
The DNA here is from genome assembly GCA_902151445.1 of Timema monikensis. Lineage (NCBI taxonomy): Eukaryota > Metazoa > Arthropoda > Insecta > Phasmatodea > Timematidae > Timema > Timema monikensis. Next base: position 8,129 of record CABFVZ010003937.1, on the reverse strand, counting down.
GGAGGGTGTTGACTAAAGCGCAGATAGCGTTGTAGCACTTGTTGGTATAAAGTCCATTCAGACTTGTCGTCAAGTTTTGAAGCGAGGATTTTTTCCATTTCCTTGTCCAACTCGGAGACCACTAGATTTGTTGCCGATGCTACTTGTTGGTAGTGTTGCTCATAACGGTGTAATGTTTCCGGGGACACCTATATCATCTTTTTCATGTGATCCATTACTTGCTTGTTGAATAAGGAACCGAGGACACCACTGATTAAAGGGACTAAAAGTAACGGCAAGAACGCTCCTCCTTTCTGAACGAGTAGTCGTCTCTTCTTCTTCCAGCACTCTCCTCGATTGACCAACTTGCGCAACACCTGCTTTTGAGCACGTAACTTTGTCTTCTGCGCACTTTTCAATGGCACCCGCCCTTTTAAAGTATTGTAGGCACACTCGCAAACAGAGTCAACCAGTTTCTTGTCGGCCATTTTCATCAAGGTGACACGTTGCTGCGGGTTCATGCGATATATTGCACGTAGCAGAGGGGCCTGCTTCAGCCCTTTGGGACTCATGGTTATGAAATGATCTGTAATTGGGAAGTGTCGGTGTTTTTATAGCTTTTGCGTGGTAGGTACACGCAACAGCCGACATTTGTGCCGGTTCTATATCTGAACCATTCTGGTGTACCTTGTTTGAAATCCAACAATATATACCCGTGAGGAGTACTTGTAGCATCAGTGTAAGCCTCTTGTAAGACACGGGGATTTTCAGTACAGACTTGACGTGCAAAGTGTTGAATCTGAGCTTTATCCCTGGGATTTTTAAAAAGCACGATATTATGTGCGTTTATGGAAATGTCTTCTTTGGCCCTTGCCCTGATGGAATATATTTTGTGTAAGGTACATGAAGCTAATATTTTGATGGTGGCATCCTTTGGTGAAAAGATCGAAGACCATTTCGTTGGATTTACCCATCATGTCGTCCAGGATAATCAGCTGTGGAGAGTCATTACAGTTGTCATCCATCTCTGGCAAACCCTTACAGAATATGACGCGAGGACTTGTCCCGACTTGTTCGAATCCTGGCTGCCATAAAGCATAATACAATGTGATTTTATCAAATTTATCGTCACACATTGTATCCAAGTGACGAGTAAAGTCTGCCACAAAATGTGACTTTCCACAGACGGAAGGGCCGCTTATGATGGTTGAAAATGGATGTTTCAACTTGCCCATTATGTTTGAGACTGAGCTTATAAGCTATATGAACTTGTATTTATTGGCTAGGAGGGTGGTGCGGGTGTGGACGTTAAAACACAAACATAACAGTTTTACAATATTTATTTAAATCATAAAAAGTATACAGACAATGAAAAGTATACTGTGAATATTTACAATATAAATTTAGTAGCACAAACATAACAGCTTTTACAATATTTATTTACACACCGTGAAAAGTATACTGAGTTTACCTCGGTACTAAAGGTGGTACTAGAGGAAAAAATCAGGTAGGTGGAGGATTGTACTGGCAAATAAAAAAATATAAAAAGTAAACCGGCTGCATAAAATAAATAAAAAATATTCTTGCTTTCATGCAGGAAAAAATATGAAAAAAATCTCAAATATTTGAAAAATTGTATGTCAGTGGAATTGTCTAGAGTGAAAAAAAGGTGTTTATCTAGCCCGTCTAAATGATCACCTTTAAGTCGTGGTGAGTGCGTTTACAAGGACTCTGATACCCAAACGGCAACTTGTTATAAACATAGGTTATCCGACGTTTGGTGTACAGGGGCCGGCAGACTCTAGTCTGCGAAATGGTACATACAGTCGCAAGACCTTTTCTTACAATTTTGTGCGGTATCTGTATGTACCTTTCCACAGCCTGTTGGGTGACCATCGCTTTCAAAACGTCATTATTAACATCGTTCCAGTTGCCATAATTTATGGTGATCCCGCGGACCTTGCACACTGTTTTTGTTTTGATAGGATCACCACCAACACAAACTCGGTACGCGTATTTCTTGGGACCACCAGATACAAAGGCGCTAATGTAGCTTCCCGGACCGTAATCCTGAAGTTCATTGGTGAAGTCACCTAAAAAGTCTCCGGTAGGTGGACTCCAATCGCCGGGGTGTTAAGTGAATAGAACATTATCTGTATCATGATACAAAACGCGGTCCCCCAATTGTTCAACGATGCTGTATAAGTGAAACCTAGCCATAGCAGTTGTGTAGCACGCCACCGCCACACTCGTGTTAGGGTTAGGGCGCAACAAGTCAAGCGCATCCTTATAATTGAGGAACATAACCTCATCATTAACATCAATGACGCTGTCCACTGTGATGTACGGATCCGTCAGGTACTTGTGGATGCCCTGAAAGTCATTAACAACGGCTACGTGTGGTAAATCAGGTCTTTGCCCAAACTTTCCCCATAGTAAATTTAAAAAGAGTTTAGCCAGAGTGCGGAGGCCAGGGTTTTCACAAACAGAATTGAAATCGAGTTTTACCTCTTCCCTTTCCTCATAATTTTGAATTTAAGCTAACCTTTCCTTTTGTGAGGTACACCACTCTGGCCATCCGCTGGCTTCTTGTTTAATTTTCAAAAAAGTATCAATGTACCCGTGAAACAGCCCGCCAGAACGCGTCTGACGGTCATAAACAGATACATTGTACTCCCACACTTCGTGCACTGCTTCAATGGTGTAGCCTTTCCCAACGGCTTTCCGGATCTCGTCAATCACCCAGACGCCTGTCAACCAGCGATCTTTTTTGTCGTTGTGCTGACACGCGCCTTGGTTTTTCTCCTCCCCGCATTTCCTGCACAAGATTAACAATAACTTGTTGTGCATTCGTGTATGCAATACGGGCATGAATAAATCCAGTGGAGGCGTCACTGTAACTTAGGCTATGCCTTCTACTTGACCTATGTACAGACAATTTGGTTCCAAGTAAATTTTGGGGTGGCTGACGGGGTATTTTTTTGTACTTGCAAACGGAAGGATACAATGAACTCATATACAAGTACTTGATCTTCTCCCCACAAGAAAGGTCTGCTTCGTGGAAGAGCTTGATACAATTTGTACGCCCACCAAAGAATTCATCCCTAGGGCTGAAGGGCTCCTTAGTATACACCTCGTGTCGGAATACAAATTGCTTCAAGTCCTTGTCTGTGCGTTTCATCGCATTAAACATACACTTCCCACATCTCTACGACCATGTAGCCGGCATTCTTAAACTTTTCCAAACAAGCCATGGTCGCTTCATAACGCGTCTCCATGGTCTCGTGTGGACTATTTTTGATAGGGGTGGTCCTGTCAGGATAACAGAGAGGGCACCCGTGCCAATAACACCCCCAGAACTGAAAGACGGTGGTAGTATCTTCAGCTTTAACAACGCCGTCTACACGTCGCCCTAACACATATTCCTCCCAGCCATTACCCGCATGAAGAATAGGGACACCACGTTGATGGGCCTCCCAGCAGAGCCATTGTACAGCGACGTGCGACTGTTGGTCTGCACACCGGTAGCCACCGTTAGGGAAAATACCGATAGAATCCTCCTTAAGATGACTATGGTGGTAAACCAACATGGCCACTCCAGCTATCGTACACACCTCTCTGAAAGGATACTCCTTTGCTTTCTCCATGAGCATGTCTCTAAGCTTTAGACAGACCTTTCGTAGGATCTCTACTTCTTTCACACAATACAGTTCCAACTCGCGTTTAAAATCAAAGACATTATTATCTTTGACCAACGCGTCATACCACTTCTCAAAGTGTTCCTTTCCCTCAACTGACATCTCGCCGATGCCGTAGTCCTCCTTTGGCGGCAAGGGACCCCTATACCCCGCGTTTTCTTTTTTGTTAAAAAAATGAGGGTAATGCCCCTTGGCCAAAGACTCATCCAAGCCGAATGTTTTGGGCATTTTGGATAACAACATCGGGAGAAAGTTCAGTGAGTCAATAAAGTGGAGCGGGCCGTAACGCATGAACATGATTTTCCCACCGTTCATTATATGCTCTGGGGTCCTTTTTTTTTACCACCATCATCTACTTTAAAATAAAATTTCTATCATAGGCTTTCGCATTATGGCCTAGAAGGGTGATATCCTTAAATTTTGTAGCTTTAATTTGCTCTAAAATTTCAAATAAATTAGGCCCTTGGTGTATCACCCTTGAATATGTGAGTCCTATCACCCCCACATTCTGTTCAATGATAGTAATTTGCATCTATATTAATGCAGGCCTTGCAACACGTCTGCACAACACATAGGTTAGGTTCGTGCAAATACGTGCCGGCTGCACCTTGAACAAGCGTTTCTTGTCTTCATTCAAAATCATAAAATACAAATATTAAATTGATCTTTTCCAGTAACGGTTTTGATGGGGCCTGCTTCATATAACAGAAATGACCAAAAGGACGATAAGTCTGACATACTCTACAAAAAGTCTCATAACACCTATGTGAATATTCTGCTCTTTCCAAACTGAAAAATTGCCCGCATACCTCGTGAACCTTTTTGACATCACAGACCGACCTGTGACCTCTGCAAAAACTGGGACTTTATGGTTTTCAAAACATGTCTGGTTTGTGAACCCTCGCCCGCAGTCTTTACAAACCACAGATTGGCCTCCACTACAAACCGCTTTAGCGTAGCACTTTTTGCACGTGGATTCGCATTTGTGCCCTTTCTTATGATCAAACGGCACGCGACATTCGCGGCAAAAGTACGAGCACTTAAATGTGGATGTAAAGGATGTTATGACGTCAAAATTGTTTTGCTTATCGTCGTAAAAACACAAATTAAGGTAGCCTTTAAAGGAATGTTCGGAGAGAGTAGGCCCCTCATATAGGACCTGTCTCCTCCAACGTTCCATAAACACCAGGATTTTGTATTTGGAGAGGTATGTTTGAATCTGTTTCAGTTCAGTTATTCCACCAGCTTTCAAAAGATTCACAAGGGCATCACGGCATAGCTTCTCTACTTTGAGTTTTTTGAATAGGATGGCCAATTTTGAATTTTTAAAGGTGTTCACATACATGCATACTGGTTCTCTTTTATTGTCACATATAGCTTTGGCGACAACTAATGCACGGGCAAGGCAAAGTGTGTCGCCATTTTGACTCGTAATGATCCCTTGGTTTTTACGGCTATATTTGCTAGCGGGAGAGAGTTTATCACAATAACGTGCACTCCCACGAGGCTGCTTAAAATGGCTGAGTTTAACGTACACTGGTGTTCTACTCAAAACAAAATTATTACTTTGTAACACGTGACTTACGTCATCAAGCACGGCTCGAGCGTCTAACTGGTCTGCTCGCCTAATACAGGATTCAACGTAGAGTCCGTGCTATTCAAAAGTAAGCTGACATGGTCATCGGTGCTAACGCCATGGTCCTGCAGCCGATAGAGCAAATTAGTAATTTATTCTTCAAGCCAGCTTAATGCGTCACGATCGCTTGCTGGAGCACCAAGATATACGGTAATTTTTCTACCAGTATGAAAGAAACGCCTCAATTGTTTAACCCTCTCTTCTACGATACGAAGAGGGACGCCGTTTGACAGGGTTCCACCTACCTGATTTACCAGGCCACTAAGTCCCGATTGCGGGGCTGAAGATGGTCCAGCTATCGTCATATCAGCGCCTTGAAGTGAGGCCATGATCCCCGTCTCCCGCACCACAGCTTGCTCTCGAGCACCGTCTCCCTGGCTCTGAGGCGGGTCTCCTTCGGTATGGTGAGGGGGACTCGCTGTCTTTGATGGTGGGGGGATCGTCCTGTCATTTCCGTCCTCCATTTGAACTATAACACAAAAGCACTTGTCAAAGTAAGCACTTTAATTAAAATTGTTCCAAACATGCACGTATTTTTGTTTCTCTTTAAAATGTATAATACTTTTCAATTACAAACTACTTTCGTTATTAATATAATATGTTACATTTTTTCCTAAACATAATTGCTTTAGCTGTAACCAACATTCACAAAGTGTGTGTTATAAATACACTCGAACCCTAGGACAGCTACCAGGGCCTTTAATTTATCACTATGAAGGGTGTAAACGTGCATTCTCACCCGTGTAGTGATAAATTTTTGCTAAAATTAAATTTATTTGTTGCGTTTTAAGTGGCTAATTTGTTTAGTGTAAATGTTAAATATTATGTCAGCGTATATATTTTCATATTTAAATGTAACACCATATTAATTTAAAGTAATTTCAAGATCTTCATAATTGTATTACTTAAGATCTTTTTTGTAAAATTTAAATATATTATTATATCAAAATATTTTTGTGAACATTAAATTTTTTTGTTGCTGTTTAAGTGGCTAATTTGTTTAGTGTAAATGCTATATATATTATGTCAGCGTCTATAGTTCCAAATGTAAAATTTAACAGCATATTAACTTAAAATAATTTCAAGATCTTCATAATTGTATTACTTAAGATTTTTTGTAAAAGTTAAATATATTATTATATCAACCGCCATTGATATATAATAAGTTAACAGTGCACTATGAAAATATTTTAATCTGTACTTTTCTATTTATTGCAAATATATTAATTTAAATATATCTTTAGCTGTACGACAAAACCATTTTTAAGGGAGGACCGTTTGATTTGGCAATTGATACTATATTTGTTCTTGCGGGTGTGGGGGGGCAACTCGTATAGCTAGCTAGGTGGTGACTCATTTTTTACATTCGATATTTTACCAAATGGGCCTAACTATTTGATCCCAAATGACTTCATTAGTATCGCCGGAACTCTTTTACATAATCTAGTTTCATATTTAAAATGTAACATATATAAAAAATTGCTAACATTAAATTACTTTGTTGCTGTTTAAGCATATTTAAAATGTAACAACATATTAATTTAAAATAATTTCAAAATATTCATAGTTGTATTACTTAAGACTTTTTTTTTGTAAAAGTTAAATATATTATTTTATCAAAATATTTTTGCGAACAATACATTTCTTTGTTGCTGTTTAAGTGGCTAATTTGTTTAGTGTAAATGCTATGTATATTATTTCAGCGTATATAGTTCCATATTTAAAATGTAACAGCATATTAATTTAAAAGAGTTTCAAGATCTTCATAATTGTATTACTTAAGATATTTTTTTGTAAAAGTTAAATATATTATTATATCAAAATAATTTTTTGCGAGCATTAAACTTCTTTGTTCCTGTTTAACCGGTCAGGGAAGTTATTTTATCGCTATTAAAGCCTAAACAGATATAATTTCTCGCGGATACGGGAAATTAACCCGGGACCCTTTAAATCCGTTACTGGAACATGTACAAAATACCGGTCAGCGCAATTATTTTATCGCTATTAAAGACTAAACCAGCATTTTCGCTTATGACAGGGAATCGAAACCTGGAGCAGGGTTTTTTAAGCATATGAATCGAACAGGTAGTAAGACGCGGCGCTAAATTAGGTAGGATTTTTTAATAATCAGTTAAAGCAACAATATAGTTTTCCTCTGCTCTAAACTGCATGCAAACGCGCTCTGTTATACAAAAAGTGTACAAGATTACAACAACCTTCTCAGAACGAGCAGCTGGCAAGAGATTTTGGTATGCCGGCAAAATAACGGTAGTTAGAAAGAGACCGAACACATATAGTCTATTTTCAAACTAGTGGCTATAGTATGGTTACTTGTAGACGGTACTTACTTATTAGGCGGTCGATAGCATCCAAATACCCCAAACATCGGGGGGCGAATTTCCGCCACCGTAGAAGGAAGCAGGCGAGAGGAGGGTTGGCGAGAGGATTCCTGGGGGTGGTGTGAGGTCTGTGGGGGCTGGCCTGAGGACGCCAGTGACGCCGTGCCGAGCACCGACCGAGGGGCCTGCCGCAGTCTGGGCAACCAACGGCACACCCATCGCCACATTGTCCAGCAGGCCCTCATCCAGCCCATATGGATCCCAGTAGTCTGAAATTAAATAAATACATATTAATGACCATTTACGGGAAATAAAAAAACACTGGCAAATCTATCGAAGACCGCTATTTACCCATAGACCAGTCGCCATCCGCCCTGCAGATCCTGTCTTCTGTAATAATAATAATAATATTTAGCACCGCGTCTTACTACCCGTTCGGGTTATACGCTTTAAGTACTAATTACGCTAATGGATTAG
>CABFVZ010003936.1:0-61025 GCA_902151445.1 Timema monikensis | reverse complement strand
ACCTGCTATGACTCTCTCATCAGGATCAGTCAAACAGCAACTTACCTGTGACCTTAACACCTGCTATGACTCTCTCTTCATCAGGATCTTCTTCTTCAGAGTTCCAGTCTTCATCATCCTTTCCAATGATCTCGGCTTCTTCCTCTCCTTCCTAACAATGCAGCACACAAAACATTACCAATTAACTTTTTAAACAAGTCCAGCTGTTTAAATTTCACTGTTAAAATTAATTCAGACGAAATAGCTTAAAACATACACAATTCCGATAATAGGGGTGAGAAGGCTAGGCAACATCTGTTGAACTATACTTTAGGCAACCGGTCACCAGTGTCTAGGTGGTTAGACACCCTCATCATATGTGCTGTTGCTTGGAAAGAGTGTTGGGGGAGGGAACGAGTTTGCAGGGTCAACCACTTGTTTACAATAGAGGATTACAACTAGGAGGGGGAGGATTAGGGAAAATATATCTGTGGGATTCAAAACTATACCACAAATACAGGATATCATCTTTAGTTCAATAATCCAACACCTTAGCTCAGTCGGTAACATGTCTGTATACTGAACTAAGGGTCCCAAGATTAATTTCAAATATGGCCGAAAAATGTATAATTAATGAAACGTGGGTTAGCCCTTTCACAGTGATGAATTAATGAATCATCATTATAATCATCTTTTTCCATTAATCAAAATATGAATATTAAATAAGAATGTACAGGAGAGATGGATAGAAACATGCAAAACTTAATAACCATTTATGTTTAGCATAATAAAAGATCTTTGTATTAATACTAGGAGTCTGCGAGCTTGGGTTTTTTCATTCGAGTCGAGTACTTCGAAAAGCCCTCGAGTTCATGTATGCTCATAATTTTAAAATTCTAAAACTAGTAAGGGTTTATTTAATTTTTTTTTTCATTTATATGAAATGTTTATCGTGCACTTTCTTAACCAGCTGATTATATCAACACAAACTTATAAATTAACTTAAATATAGAACAAATGCAACATCCAGTCCCCGGCCGTTAATTAATCACCGTGAAAGGTCAAACCCATACTTTACCAACGATACATATTTGGCCAGGCCGGGATCAAACTCGAGACCCTTAGCTCAGTAGACAGACACACTAATGACTGAGCTAAGGTGTCATATTTTTATCAATTTACATTATTATAAAGATAGTTCTAATTTTGAAACTTGCTAGTTGCTAGTCACGTGCTTGCATCTCACACTTTAACTCTCTAAATCATAATTCTTGAAATGTATCTATGTATGAGCAACAGTTATTTAGAAATAAACTTTCCAGCTCTAGACCATACGAGATTGTTTTTGTCAACCAATTATAGTAGCATCCAACAAGAGGGTTTCACCTCTTTTTATGGTTGCAATCTTTTTGAAATGATTTGGTTGAAAGAAACTTACTACCAAATAAAATGGTTTTGAATGGAATGTATTGTCATCAACAGAACAGTTTGTTTATGTGGTTACTTAAAACATTGACCTGATTCCAATATAGTGGGACAATTGTGTCCTGCTTTCCATTGTAAAAGCTGAAAAAATCTAGTTTTAGTGAAATGTGGGTTTACCCTTTTACAGTGATAAATTAATGGCTGGGGACTGGATGTTGTGTCTGTCCTAGTCTAAGTTATATTATAAGTCGTATGAAGCTAGGAGAGGCCTAGCCAGCCGGTAGTGGAAAATATATGGCTTGAATAAATAAGTTACCCAGGCAACAAGCTGGAAACAGTAATAGATTTAGAAAAATGATAAAAATAAAGAAAACGCAAGAATGGACTTATAAATGCATATTTAATTATGAAAACCCATCTAGGGAAAGAGGAAAAATGTGGGTAGAATCCAATGCACAAAGGTGACATCTTCTGTCTTCTGTAGTAGAAATAGTCACACACATTTACACACAAATTGACTAATATTTAATCATTGTTGCCTTTATAAAAAAATTAGAAGAGGGAATACACTTTACACGATTTAATTCAATTAAAGATGGAGTAATTTAGTGCTTCTGTAAAGTGTAATTAAATGTGTGTTTGATCATTTTTACAAGAGAAGATAGACGAAAGAAAGATGTCACCATTGAGCATTAAATTCTTCCCACATTTTTCCTCTTATCCTAAGTGTGCTTTCTTTATTAGTTATTGTTTCCTTTCCTTTAATTAATAGATTTCCATTATTATAAAAATATTTACTATTTACCCACTCTGGGCCACCTTGTTGTTGTTATTATTATTATTATTATTATTATTATTATCATCATCATCATCATCACCGCGTCTTACTACCCGTTCGGGTTATACGCACTTACGCTAATGTGTAATGTTAGGGTGATTGTGAGATGAAATGGAGGACCTACAGTTTAACGTGGAATCCGAACCACGGTGGAGGCCTGGCATTCAACACATTCACAAGTTGTGATTAATACACGTCTTGTCAGAGGTGAAGGAAGGGTTTGGTAATCAGATAAATCTCTGCCGGGACCGAGGATCGAGCCCTGTACCACAGTACAGAAGTCTGACACCTTACCCCTAGACCACCAGGTCCCCCTAGTTGTTAAAAATTAAAACTATAGTAGTTTCCCACATTCTGATTTTAAGTATGGCTTTTACAGCCTTTCTAGACAAATATTTGCTCATTTTTTCTTAAAATTGCCTTTCTTATTCATACCTCCTTAAATAATGTTTTTATTCACAATTTCCACTCTCTCAACATTGATATTTGTATCCTAAATTAATCTGCAATTAGTGTACAAAATTGTGATGCAATCAAATGTCAACACAAATTCACACCCAAAATAATGACAGTAAATAAATAACTACTTTAAGTGCAGGACAAATCTGAATAGCTCAATGGTAAAAACTTGGTGATACAATGCTAAGTCCTGAAGTTTGAACCCTGAGTGAATGTGACCTTTTTCGGCAAGGAAATTCAAATATATTAGGGATGTCAAAATAGATTATTCAATACCTCAATTCTTACTAGTATCAAAAATCAATCTTAATATTACGATTCTCTATAATTCAATTTATAGCTCTCAGTGAAAGTACTGGCAACTAGGAAAATTAAAAAATTCATAACACGTAGTAATCGAATATATGTGATATTAGTTTAGTTGCCGTTATTTGCTATTACTATTTTGGTTCAGTTAACAACCCTATTTTGTGAATAAAAAAAATTTGTGCTTTTGACAATTATTGTTTGTTATACTTTGTTTAAATTATTTGATTTGGTGAGGCTTTACTTGAGAGTAAAAACACATGCTTTCTAATGTAATTCCTAATCATCCTATATATTATCTGTTGTCAAAATCCCCTTTACTCAAACAAAACAAAGCCTACCAGCGATGAATAAGGTATCAGTGGATAGGATTTTTAACCGACTTCTTACATAGCATACTCAGTTTGCGTTAAAACACATTGTTTAAAATATAAGTTAAAAGAAAAATCTAACAATATTTTTGTATCAATTACTGAAAATAAACTCTTTTTGCTATTTTGTGTATACACTTCGCTGAGTATTTAATTTCAACAACCCAACAAAATAGTAAATCATGTTGGGGGGAGGGGAAGGTTGAATGTGCGAAAGTTTTGCAAGAGTTTACTGGTTTTATTAATTTTGTAAATATGCTTTAATACTTGATAAAATGGATCTTTTTCTTTGTTAAAAAAATGAACTTCTGTATTATTTAATTTTTTTTTGTTGCTATTGTATGAAGTTGAATAAATATATTTTTAAATGATGTTGGATGCTTGGAAAAATAATAAAATTGGAAATGTTCAAGAATCTAAATCGAGATTGAATTTAATAATCGGAATCGCGAATAAAAGGTATCATTACATTTCTAAAATATACAAAACTAGATTACTGTGGAGGAATAGAACAAACCTCGTCCGAGTCCTCAGATTCAGAAACATTAAACTTGATGTCAAGCTCTTTCTCAAGATTGAAACGGACACTCTTGCGTTCTTCCTCCAGCTCCTGGCGTTTCCACTGCTGCTTCTCCTCATCTGACAGCACACCAGTTGAATATAATTAGTGTGAAACTTTAGACATGATTCAAACATTAGCTCTAAGTTAACAACACTTGAAACAATAACTATACAATGACCACACATTACTATGGGAAAGATGAATAAAGTTTTGATATTCTAAATAATATTATTTAATTTTATAATAGCAAGGGTTAGCTATGGTTAATCCAACCCCTTAGCTAAGTTGGTAGTGTGTTTACCTAGAGAGCTAAGGGTCCCAGGTTCAATTCCCGGCATGGCCGAGAAATGTATCTTTGGTAAAATGTGGGTTTACCCTTTCATATTGATAAATTAACAGCTGGGGGACTGGATGTTGTTCTTTTCCTAGTCTTACAATACAAAAATAAATCACTGTGGAGCAATAGAACAAACCTCCTCTGAGCCCTCAGACTCTGAAACATTAAACCTGATGTCAAGGCAAATGAAGCTCCGACCGGCTTATCAAGCTGGTAGTGGGAAATATATGGCTTGAATAAAAAAAAATATAGTAAAGCTGTACAATTAGATTTTGAAACAACTTAAAATAACAGTTTATAAAAAACCGTGACTAAATCACTTTTTTAAGTATAAAATTTAGACAATGATTATTCTTTTAGGCCCTAACTTTACCTACAATTTTAATTTATTGGCTTCCAATGAAATCTTCAGACTGGTTTAGATGAGTTGTCTAATGCACTTAAAGTAGAGTTCACACACTGGTCCTTGATCTTTTGCACCTTGCCACTCATCTGAATTATACACATCTAATTAAATCAAGGGGGTAAGGATAAAGAAGGTATAATAGTATGTAAATGTACTTGAATTTCTGTGGGGGGAAAATAGGAAAACCTTTAGGGAAAGTGCCTCTCAGACTTTCTCAGTACATCCTTCTGGGATTCAAACTCAGACCACCACGTTAAGAGTAGGCAAACTTCAGGCTTAGTCCCCAATGTCCCTAAAGTGGATGTTTATTTATAATATACAATGGTTGACAAAATGATCAAAATAACATACATACCTAATCACACTGTTCCCTTATGGGATAGGCAAGACACTATACATATAGCTTAATAAACAACTTGGTACTTAATCCATCCTAACTAACTTTCTCGTTATTTTTCTCAAAAAGCAATGATATTATAAGCTGAAAGTTATGTTATAATTTACGTAAATATGAGTCGAGTTAGTATTCGTTAAAAAAACCTAGGATAAAACTATCTAAATTTTTCGTTCATACTATGTATTTAACTATTTACTAAAATATTCGGAGAAAAATCAAATATAAATATGCACAAAACATTTAACGCTTATTAATATCAAGCTTGATATATCAATATTATTACCTTCAAGTCTTACAAATAACAATATCGAAAAAATGGATTATCAACTTGGGTTTAGACGAAACAATAATAACACCGAAACATGTTGTCATAGAAGACTAAACTACTATCAAATAAGGAGAAGGGAATACAAATTAAGAAATAATTTTGCCAAACATGACCGCCTGTAGCAAGACCCATAAATATATTAATGTCCTTGCTTGAACCTAGCATGGACTCTTTTAAAGGCTGAAAACAAAGAATTGATCTATTGGAATTTAGATATCGTAATGTTTATAAAAGTAGAACTTGTGATTTTTAATGTTAACCTCAGATAAAATAAAAGCATAAATATCTTGTAAACACTCATATTTCCTATGACCACTTTATACCTATAAAATAAGTAATAATGGATACTATTTGTATAGACGACAGTCCTGGTATAGCGAGTGCTATCACCAATGTTGCCGCGTTGAAAATTATATTGCATGATGTGGTATTTGCCAAATTACAAAGAAATTGTGTTTATTTAGGAAAAAAGCGTAAATTTGTGTTATTTGTGTGAAAACAGTAGAATTTGAGTAAAAATTTGTTTTATCGTAAATGCGAATTTTGCGTGTCCCCTACCTATTGGATTCCCTTTAAAACCAAATTCCTTCAGCACCCATTCAAAACTGACACTGTCCATAAGAGTATAATTGAAGCCCCCTATTAATTACAATGTTTCGAGCCTGTGGTCGGGTGGGTCAGTTTAGTAACATTCCTCCAGCTTCCTCTTTCTTTCCAACACTCTTCCCTTCTCACTCACACACTTTGTTTTATTCCCTTTAAAGTAACTCACTTGTCATCTCCCTAGGATCCACATCCCACAGTTGTCTTGGTGTTGCGTTGCGCTGATCCCTGAGTATACTCTTGGGCATAAGATCGCTCTGTGAAGACACAACCTCAATGGAGGGCTCCCTATCCACTGTTGGACTGATGCTACTTTGGTTGGGGGATGGCAACTCAGACTTCTGTTTAGATTTTAGAAACATGGAGCCACCACCTACACAATGGGGGAAAATAGTTAAATTTAAAGAACAAAATTCTAAAACCTACCAGAAATGTATCTAAGAGAGGTGAATTTCCCTGTTTATATAAATACAAAAAATTTAAATGGTAAATTTATGACAAGATATAAATATTTATACCAAAAATTGTCAATTATGACTAAGGTAAGAATCTTAGATAAATATTTAGTGTTGCCAATCAGCTAATTGGAGAAGGGTGAACAAATTAAAATTGTGTTTTTGTTGACTTTACAAAAGATGTTAATCAGTGTTAATTTTTAATGAACATAGTGGTTCTTAAATAGGTGAACAGATGAATATTATTATATTGTTCTCGCAGCATGTAACACACAAATTACTAAGATGTCATAATCTTAATCTTATCTTGTGCTTTCAGCTCTGTTAAAGATGGCTGGAAATTTGACTTTTGAGCAACGGAAGTGGATAATAAAGTTACTGAAAATGTGAGAAACTGTTCAGAGAAAGTGATGGGGGGGGGGGGTATTTGCCACAAAACCACCCAAAAGACAAACCATTTATTTTCTGTGCATAATGTGAACAGTTCCTGTAACAAATGAGGATAATACATGGTTGGTCACTGGAGCTTTCATGAAGAGGTCGAAGAAATCTTAAAGAAGAGCAATGCATGAGCTTGGCTACTCTAAAAGGTTCCTGCAGGTGTTACTATGTTGTCTTGGCATGAATGTGTATCATCAAAGACTCATCCACAGTTTATTAGAAGAGGACCATGAACGTCAGATTCAATGTTGTATTATATTTGGAAGAAGGTAATAAAAACATGTAAAAGGGACAAACACAATATGGCTTTTACAATGAAAAGAACACAGTTCACACTTTACATTGCTGCCACTGGACAAAGAGGTAATGGCAGCAGTGTAAAGTGTGAACTGTGTTCTTCTTTTCATTATAAAAGCCATAATGTGTTTGTCCCTTTTACATGTTTCTATCCACCTTTCCTATACCTTCTTCCAAATATAATACAATTACTTCATAAATCAAAAAGAGGTTTTCCTTGTAGATATTCAATTTTGTGAAATTTGCTCGCCAAAGAAATTCTGTCATCAGATGAAGAAGCTTACTTTAAGTTGCTTGGAGATGTAAGTCGTCACAATTGTGTTTACTGGTTACAAGAGAGCCCCATGTAACCAATTAAAAGCAACTTAACCAGCGGGGCTGGCCGTTTGGGGTGGCCTGTGCTGCAACAATGTCTTTGGCCTCACTTTTTAAATTGCACTATCAATGATTATGCCTACAAGTAAAGGTTGAAGAACATTGTCAATCCTCAGATCAGACAAAACTGTGATGATATTTACTTCCAACAGTTACATGACCAAGAGTTTCCCGGCAAGGTGATTGGTCGCCAGGGTTGTGTCGACCAGTTCCCCACATCACCTGACCTGACATCCAGGGATTTATTCTTCTGGGTGGGGGGTCAAGGACAGTGTTAAACAGTACATCCCTGGTGCATTCCATGAGATTAACAACAATGAAAAACTCTGTTGTCTGGTTTGTAACAGTGTCCAGATAATACTTTAAGAATGCCTCAACCACAACGGCCAACAATTTGATCTCTTACATCCCTAGCGACTACTGCCTACATGTCTAGTGTTTCTTTTGCCACATTTCAACTTGTCCATGTCTCCCCGTTATGTGTTACAAGAATAATAATTATAATATTATTTCTGTCCACCTACTTATGAGCCACCCTGATAGCTTAGTGCACAAACATGTACACAATGTGTTTTACAGGCCCATTGTGTGCACAGGGTGATATATAGCATAGTGCACAAACATGCACACAATGTGTTTTACAGGCCCATCATGTGCACAGGGTGATATATAGCATAGTGCACAAACATGTACACAATGTGTTTTACAGGCCCATCGTGTGCACAGGGTGATATATAGCATAGTGCACAAACATGTACACAATGTGTTTTACAGGCCCATCATGTGCACAGGGTGATATATAGCATAGTGCACAAACATGTACACACTGTGTTTTACAGGCCCATCATGTGCACAGGGTGATATAATTATAGCATAAGTATTTTAAGGTAGATACATATTATAATGAACGTGTGAGGTTGTTATATACTTGGAAACATCACTAAGACAGCCAAAGTGACTTGTTTTTGACATTAATGTTGTCATTTTTATACAATGTTTGTACACGAGTTGAGTTTATACACAACACAATATAATGGTACTTATTTGAATTAAATATCAACTGAAAAATGGCATCTGTAGAAAGGAATCAGATAATTTCATACATAATCTCTTAAATAATGAGTAATACAATATCTCGAGCACGGGACGATATTGGATAGTTTGGTGAATAAACGTGCTCAGCTAAGCCAGGGTACTGGGTTTGATTCTCAAGTCCAAGGCTGGGGCAGTCAGCTATTTTGCTGATAATTTATTATATTTCAATATTACAAAGGTAATGGTAATAAAGAAATTCAAAAGCAATAATGTTCACTTGTGTTATTTTTGTTGTTCTTAAATTAGGATGAATATACAAGTGTAAATGAAAACTTTAAAGTTAATTTTGAGCATACAACCCAAAGAGGTAGTGAGACACGGTAGATACACGAGTTCATTAATTATTTACTTTTTTTTTGTTAGTGACCTTACCTAATTTGATATTGTATTTGTTTCAGTTAAACTAACTACCCTTTTCTAAAAGTGTGCGAGAGCTTTTGATAGAAATTTTACTTTAAAATGTATGTCTAGAATATCAGAAGTATAATTATTAATTTTTGAATAAAAAATATATATATATTGTTTATTAAATAGATTGAAATTTAAATAAATAAGCTCAATTAGTTCAACTGAAATAACTGATTTTGAGCCATACCTTGGATAATACTCTCTCTCAAGACTAGAAACCATATTATTCCATAAGAAGATAAACCCACTTCGATTGATAGTTCTTTATTCAATATTACACTCCAATAGCATCGACCATTAACTATAATGAATGGCAGAGTGATGAGTATAAGTGAAATTATTTTTGTTGACCCCTTGGTGAAGATCCAAAAAGTTCAACTGTGAGAACAAATAATTAGTACTTGATAGTCCCGGTAGTACTAGTAATAATAATAATAATGTATTTTTCTAATTTATTTGAGATATTTAACGTGCACTTACTGAACCAACTGATTATATGTATGAAATAAAGTGCATTGAGCAAAAACAATTGGTAATAAATATAATGATAGAGTACACTGATTGTATGAGTAAACAAGAATTTACATGGCAGAGTAATATGGTCTACCAATTTTACCAGGAAAGGTGTTCTCACATACCTTTTAGGGTTTTTTCACACACCACAACTGCCCAAGGACCGACCAACTTACTTCATCTCCAAACAAAGTTCTGCTATGAATTTTTATTGCTCAGGAAATATCCATCAACCGCGGCTAGGTTTGAACCCACAAGCATTGCTCTTTACCTCAAGACCGGCGAGGTTGATAGTAATATGATAATATTGTAATAATAATAAATCCACTTTCCTGAACAATTTTTTCAAATTACCTCAGAGCAAAAAGAGGGTCTTCTTATTAAGAGTCTTATTTGTATTTTAAATATTTAATCCAAATAACTAACAATTTATATAAATCACTAAATTTTTTCTAATTTTTTTTCCTTCTAATTATTGATTGTTAAATAAATACATAGTTGAATGCAGGTACAGTTCAAAAGATAGGCGTGAACAATCAGCAATGTAAATAATGCTGATGTCCAGCTTACCCCGTGTGCCATAGTCGGCCGATGATTGGCATCGGCCCAGTCATAATTTATTCTAATTAGGTTTGTAGTGAACAAGGAATCCTAATAAAATGTTAATTTAAATCCAGCTCATTAGCTTGCCAGCAGACTCAATGCCCCAAGCTGCGATATACCAACCAGTGAGCGTGAGTTCTCCTTTGCCGGTCATACTACGAGGATGTTTCTCCTGCGACGACAGAAGTTTCTCCCTCCTGCTACTAGAAGAGTCCTGTCTCACCAGACTAGTCATGTCCATCTTGTCGATATCAATTCTTGCTGTGGGGCTGGGGATCTCCTTCTTTACCATGGGTTCAGACCTAGACAATCCTCCGCCACCCAGGTCCACACGAGGGCCAAACCCGCTTGGAGGGTTCTTTCCAAACTCCTTTCTTATCGCACCTGTCGTTGTGGAGTTACTTCTTAGACTAGATTCTTCCATGGGTATGTTTGTTGTCGGTGAAGTGATGGTTGATTGTTTCTTCAGTATCCCAGTGGTTAGTGGTGACATAACTGGTTCCATCAAGGGAGATTTCTTCAAAGGAACCTAACAGGGGTGAATATATAGTACTTTTTGGTTTAAATAAATGTTATTATAAGTTTTAAAAACAAACTACGTTCCTAAATCTCAAACAAACAAGAAAAATGAAGTAAGAAATTGAAATATTGCTTAAATAACCCTACTTTTATTGAATTAAAATTAAAATAGTTATGAATAAATTCTTAAAGGAACTCACTCAGTCAGAAAAATTTTAGTCTAAAATTATTGTGTGTAATGCCAGGATCACGATCAACTTAACGTTAACTTAAGGTAACTTTACGTAAAGAACCTCCTCGTGTGTTTAAATGGAAGCGATTACAATGCACTTAACTTAACGTTGACTTGCAGTTAACTTAAAGTGAGAGATGTCTCGGGAGGTCTTTTACTTTACTTAATGTTGACTTGCAGTTAACTTAAAGTAAGAGATGTCTCGGGAGGTCTTTTACTTTACTTAACGTAACTTGAAGGGTATCACGTGATCTAGCCAGCCAATCATTATGCGAGTGACGTCAACAGGGCTATTTAGTAATTCATTTGTTGGTATTATGACAAATGTTTACTCTTTAGCGTAAGTTTTAGTGACCAGACATTGAAACAAAATAATTAAACTAAAATAGGGAACTAAATTTATCAAAAAAGTTTAATAATATAGATTTATTAAATTGATTGAAAACTGTAAATATTCACAGATCATCACTTTATAAATAGTACAAAATCACAGATCATACTCGAGAATGCATATGTTTGGCTCGAATTGTTACGTTAAGTTAAGTGAATCGTGATCACACATACGTTAAGTTAAGTGAATCGTGATCACACATACGTTAAGTTAACTTTAAGTGAACGTTACGTTAAGTTAACGTTAAGTTGATCGTGATCTCGGCATAAGAGAGTTAACTAACTAAATATTTTATTTATTAAATTTAAATTTATTTTTAATACTCTTTTATAAGGCTATTAAAATAAATTGTGTATACCAATTGAGAGATTGTGTTCTTTTTAGAACTTCCTGGGCGAATAATGTCCATTGTCTTGGAGGCAGGTTCTGTCGTTGGTTCTACAGCTTCCTCGTAACTCTTCAGGTCTTCCTTGGCCGAGGTCTTCGAGTCCTCTTCACCTGACCAACAAGAGCAACAGTAAGCTTTTGTACATCCCCCTTAAAATAAATGTGTCCAATGACAAAAAGTAATCTAAAATTTTACTATGTTATATTATCCCTACAAGGAAAACCTATTTTCACTTTAAGAGGTAATTGTATTATATTTTGAAGAAAGTACAGGAGAGGTGGTTAGAAACACATAAAATGAAATGAACACAATACAGCTTTTACAATGAAATGAATAACACAGTTCACCTTTATTTATCACCACATTTTACTGCCTTTTCAAGTTAAATAAGTATATGATAATTATTCTAACGGGGTAAGAATTAGGAAGGAAGCAGTTTAGAGGTCATCTACCCGCATTTGTGTGGAAGGAGAGTGGGAAACCAATTACAAGCCACCCTCAGTAGACCCGAATTGGATTCGAACCTTGATCTCCCTGTCATCAGTAAGCCAGTCTAACATGCGAGGGGACACCATAGACCACTAAGCCACCGAAGCTAGTAGTTCACAATCTATTATTATTATTAGCACCGCGTCTTACTACCCGTTCGGGTTATACGCACTTACGCTAATGTGTAATGGTAGGGTGATTGTGAGATGAAATGGAGGACCTACAGTTTAACGTGGAATCCGAACCACAGTGGAGGCTTGACACTCCCCACATTCACAAGATATCTTGTCAGAGGTGAAGGAAGGGTTTGCCAATCAGATAAATCTGTGTCAGGACCGAGGATTGAACCCCGGCCACCAGCACAGAAGTCTGACACCTTACCCCTAGACCACCAGATCACCCTTCACAATCTAGATTGCTGCCATTGGACAAGGAGGTGGTGACTGATTCTTGAATAAAATTAATCGTGACTGCCAAATCCCGGCCCTGACTTAGGTTTCAACGAACCAGAACTCATCAGGAGGGAGTGTGAAACTCGCAACACAACTTCCTGAAAGAGTAATCCAAAAAATAAAACAGGGAAATTGATTAAGTATGATAAGAGATTTAGATATGAACTTCTTTATCCAGTGGCAGCAATGTAAAGTGTTAACAGTGTTCTTTTCATTGTAGAAGCGATATTGTGTTCGTGTTTGTTCCCTTTTATATGTTTACTATCCATATATTCTGTATCTTCTTTAAAATATACTTTGATATTAGTAAGTATCAATAAAAGGACTGTTCAGTAAATACAATCAGGGTCAATGTAAAAAGGATATGACGGGGCTGTCTTCTTCTTTACTACAACAATCCAGAAATATTTTGAGCTTTGGATGTATCTACGGGTAGTATGGAGCTATTTTTATGGTAATAAATGTTGAGTCACCATTCAGTATTATTATTGTTACCAATATGTTAAATATTTTCAAAATCAAATAAATTGGATAAATGGCATTTAACATGTTAATTTGAAAAGAAAAACAGACTGCTGACAAGTATAATCATTACAACATTGGTAAGTTTAAAATATAGGGAACATTTCTAGATTTTTAAAATCACAAATTCTAACAGATTATGTATAAGTAAGGATTGGGGAATGGGAATAGCTAATATACTGTATATAAGCAGCCTTATGATAGCCTTAAATACAATTTATTAAAGGCCTCACCCCCTGACAGGTCAGATGAAGTTATGGATGCACTAACCTGCTGAACTAATACTCTCTGATCGCACCTTCTTAACAATTGACCTGTAGGTGTCATCCAGAGGGTGCTCCCAGCGCGACTCCCCTGTCTTAAAATTGAAATAATACCACAGCTGCAGCTCTTCGTCAAAACTAAACATACAAACATACAGTACAGGTATGTACCTATCATAAAGTCATCATACAAACATACAGTACAGGTATATAACTATCATAAAGTCATCATACAAACATACAGTACAGGTATATAACTATCATAAAGTCATCATATGAACTTAAATCCTGCATTTCGCCACATAATCATCGCATGGTATAGTCCTGTTTGTCACATCAGTTTAAAAGGTAAAGAGAGGTAAGCTACTTCCTCCTCATTCCTCATTTCAGCCCATCACTGAAGATCTCTAACTGTTGACCTTGAAGAATGCAAAGTTATTTTCTTGTGCAACGTGAGATTCAAATTCTCAGCACATGTAAACTGTCAGTAGGTATATTTGCAAAAGCCGGGTTGCGTGGTTTGTAGCAAGGGGAGTGCATTGGCAGATGAATCTACCAAGAGTAAGTCACTTGATAAAGTAAGACTAGCATCTTCCTGTGCGAGCTAAACTAGTAATCGTCTGATAGCAATACAATAATTTTTTTTTCAAGCCTCACATTATAGTTGCTTTTTTACACAAAAATTAGACATAAAATATACTATGATTATGCGGTGAAATACAAAGTCATATAAACAAATTAATCCAAACCCTTACATAATGTCAAAGACTTTATAAACATTTCTTTCTCTCTGTCACAGCTTTGTTTAGCTTACTAAAGCCGCTTTATTAAGATTTGAAAATATTGTTTATACTCAACAAGATAAGAAATCTATTGTTTAGCCATTGTCTCAAAACGGATTTGCAACTGGAGAAGGTTTGGGAAACACTAGACTATAGAATATAGCTCCGTTCTTGGAATTTATAATTAAAATATTACTATTATTAATATTATTATTTGGCACGTATCTTACTACCAATTCAGGTTATGTGCTTAAGGTATAATTATGCTAATGGGTTAGGAATTGGGGAGGTTGAGATGAAGTGAACCCCCAATTGTGCGGAGGGAAAGTGGAAAATCACTTAGTAAAAACTACCCCAGTTCACCCGAGCGAGATTCAAACCTCGATCTTCAAGTCCACGGCAGTATAGCTCAACACGAAACTAGCGTGTTAGCTAACTACGCCAGCGAGGCAGGTGATAATTAAAATAGGTTTAACTATCAAAACAAGGGTTATGCATATAAAAATTACATATATTTTGTTGTGTGAGAAATAAGCATTTAATTTTTTTTTAATCTCCAAACAAAGCTATAAAAGGTGATTGAAAAGTCAAGAGCAGAATTTTATAAATTTAATTTGATATTCAATGTTAAAAGATCAAATTGAACTGGGGGTCGAGAGTGTTGAGTCTGACTAGTCCCTTCTAGTGAACTTAATTGAAATCTCCATTGAATAAAAGATATTAACATAAAATAAATGTACTGATTTTTGAAAACTAATAATCCTGGGTATTTTAATTGCTGTTTTAATGATAATGCAATTTATGTACATATCCGTATGTAAGTACATGTATAAACGTACTACCTCTAGGTATTGCAAAGCATAATAGCAAATGTCACTGGCCATGTTTGTTTAGATATTATTATTATTGCATTTGATTTAACACTAATTTTAAATCAGAGTTTGTCAGGTATGAAACTATTTTAACAAGAGTAGATTCTTTATTTTATTTATGTTTCCATGGTATAGTATGTATCCACAAACAGTGACATGAAAACACAAGACTCAACCCAACGAACTTGAACCAAAAATTGCAGGTTAAGTTCCATATCAACAACATACTGATAAAGTTTTAGGAAGGAGTGAATTGCTTTGGTTTAGTTCAGTGGAACTTGATTATAATTAATTTACTTTATTACAAATTAAAAGAATAAGCGTCTTAATTATTTGTAATGTGAACTAAAAGTACAGGAGATTCTCGATTGAGTCTCAATAGTTCGAGCCCCAGTATCATTTGAAGTATGGATATTAGGATGTCTACAGAGTTGGAAAAACTAAAATTAATGACTTTTTGGTGATCCTTTTAGACCACAAAATTCTTTCGGTAAACAGTTGAACACTATATAATGCATATATAGGTATAATGCATTCACATGCAACATCAAACTTTAACCTTGTCCTTGGTGACAGGGTATCAGGCAATTTTAGGCTAGTGCATGGCATCTTGGGTATCGAGTGGCTTAACAGTCAACACATTCACATTGTTACAATGTACAAGGAAACTCAAACAAAAATATTTTCGTGACTTTATGACCCAAATACTGAAAATGCATGACTTTTCAGGTAATTGTGTGACCCTTTATATGGTTAGTATGTCGTTTGCAACTTTTGTGACCCAGTGAACACCCTGGATATGAATGCACCTAGCACACATCCTATTACATAACAATGATCTGAATAATACTGATGACTTGAAAGGAAATGACACCGAAAACTATTTGTAAGGCATCTTCCTGGATGTGAAGGTACAATTAAATCAGAAATTTAATAAGGACAATTCAAGAATGAAACGCTTAATTGCCCGTGATTATTTTCATTTTCCTTGGTTATTCCATGTAGTTTGTGTTTTCAATAATCTGAGATGAGCCTGGATACATTAAATTCAAATTCTCAGGTGTTTTTTTTTTTCAAAACTCTTTTAAGATTCATATTTAATAAAAACAAAGTGTTATTTAAAAAGATTTGTTTTTTAAAAAAGTCAATCAAATTGCTAGAGACATTTTTAATGTTTGATGGTTTTGTTTAAGGCCCTTGACCCTGTAACCCAATGAAAAAGGCCAATTGTCTTAAGTTCAAGATTGTTAAAAGGTTTTACTTGAGACGACAACATGGAAAGTTTAAACTAATGTGGAGTCGAAAATTAAAATGCATATGTGACTTGGAGTTTACTAAAGAGTCTAGTGGAATAACACCCCCATGTGTGTACACTTTCTTTTAGGACGTGGATTTTAAGTGCTTGAATTACTAGCCCTTGAACTTTTCTAGGTCTACATCAACATCATAAGTGAGGAACAAAGACGGGGCACAGTACAATGTAAAGTTAGCGGAGCCAGGTGATTTGAGGAGCAAATAGATGTTGTCTAGGTGTGTCTTACCAGGGTTTCCATCCAGGAGGTAGGGCCTGCATAAGTCCCTCCTTGGCATAGTGCAGCAGGTGGCGCTCTGTGTCCGGGTTGATACCAATCTTCCACGCATACTGTTTCACTTCTAACAAACAAAAATATAATAACAATTACATAACCCTAGAAAAACTGCTATATCACAGATGAATTTTGTGCCTAGTCAATAATACTTGTGTTTGAACCTGGAGCCGGACACTGTCTATTTGCCTTTGTCGAGTGCTTTCAATCTTTTCTACAAGCTAACAGTGGTTCCTTTTCCTGTTTATTATTATTATTATTATTATTATTATTATTACTATCACCATCTTTGTTCTTGTAGATTAAGTCGTTAATAACACTATATTAAATAAATCAGATAGATAAATTATCCCCCACACATTTCATAATCAACAACTGTTTCCAGCCTGTGTCCGGGTGAGTTTGGTAAAAAGTCCTTCCAGCTTCCAAGTCACATATTTAAAAATATATAACTATGGCGGTTTACAAAAGCAAAGGATAGTCCCAAAATGTACAAAAGAAAAAAGATTTTTAAAATAAAGTATGCTTATTAATTTTAGGAACCCGCCTCGGTGGCGTAGTTGGCTAACGCGCTTGTCGTGTTGAGCTCGACTGCTGAGGACAGGGAGATCGAGGTTCGAATCTCGATCGGGTGAACTGAGGGTGGTTTTTCCTAAACGTTTTTCCACTCTCCTTCCACGCAAATGCGGGTTCACTTCCTCTAATTCTACCTTCCCAATTCCTAATCCATAAGCGTAATTAGTACTTAAAGCGTATAACCCGAACGGGTAGTAAGACGCGGTGCTAAATATTATTATTATTAAGTTTAGGAAAATTAAAACAAGTAATTTTAATATGTGTGAGTAGGAAGGGTTGAATTTATATGAGGTTTGTGACATGCTTTTGCGCGAAGAGAATGTGGAAAACCATATAGGAAAAACTACTTTCAGTGATCTCCTCGTCATTGGCAGTCTAGTCTAATGCGAGAGTAACACTATAGCCATGAGGCTACTGAAGCGGATCAAATGGGATAGTGAAAAGGAATATAAACCAAGAAGGAAATAAAGGGAAACTGATGGAAAGAGAGGGGTGGGATGAAAAAGGAGAGACAATAGAGAAAGGAAAGGTTATTATATAACAGAGAATGTAATAAATGGTGGGAGATAAAGGGAAAAGTTTATAAAGGGAAGAAAATAAGGTGATTAAGGGAGGATGTTTAAGGGAGAAAGTGAGAGTAGGAGATATATTTAAGGTAGGAAGAGCAGAAGAGAGATATAAGGGAAGAAGGGAAGAAATGATAAAGGGACTGAAAGAAAGGGGTGGGGAAAAAGAAGGTAAGGGATATAGAGATAGAGAGGGATGAAGGGGGGGGAGAGAGAGAAAGAAAGACAAGAGAAAGAGTGGTAAAATAAGTAAAACTAGAAAATAAAATGAAAGGGTAAAGGAAACTAGAAAAGAGAATGAAATAGAGAGCTAATTGTGCAAGGGTGGTACAAAGAAGGGGTCACAGGGATATAAAGAAGAGAGATACTTAACACCATGTACGACCTGACATGTGGCTAGTTTTAATGTTCCATCCCAGTTGGACGCAAACAAGGAGCAAAATAAAGCTCTACAAATATTATCTTAAAACTAAAGCAGTCAAGCATTAAATGTAATAAAGAGAACATTAGATCATGAAGGAAGTGAAAGTGGGGGGTGGGGTGGGTAGGCAGGGTTCTTATTGATCACTTGTGCCCCCAGGCAGTCAGCTAATATGAAGAATGGGGGAGGGAAGGATTGGGGGTAAGTCCCACCCCTCTCCCTTATCAAACACTGGGTTAGGAGGGAGGTTCATAGCCCCTGCCTCGACAGCTGATCGCACGGCTAATGAACAATCCTCTTTTTTTTTTCCACTATCGATTTAAACTGGCAGCATTGTCCGCATGAAGTGTAGTGTCCTCAGTATAATCCAGGTCAGGTCTTGCAATGAAGGAGAATCATGGGGGTGGGAGGTGTGATGATGATGCCATCCTCATGCTTTTAAATTAAGTTGAAAAAAAGTCTTGACATTTAAGGGACACCTGTTTTAAAATCAATGGTGGGAATCAAACAAGCAACACCCCACTTTTTAAGGGAGGGCATAATAAGATTAATAGCTCTACTTTTACATGTTCATACGTCGAAGTCATGTTATCCGTATTTGTCACTTTTAATATAGGCCCATATTGTCATTATCTATAAAATAACACTAATAATATTGTAAAATGTTTTCAATGTTGACCGTAAAAATAAATGTTTATTTTTATAAAAGTTCCTTTGTATGGAAAGAGGGTTGTAGCACCGTTTTGATTTGGGTTTTAATATTTTATCACTTAAACCAGCTTTAAATAGACAATGTTAAAAAATATTCTGAGGTCCTCCCTACCTATCCACGGATCTAAAAGTTGGGTGCTTCATGGATGTGTCTGATTGTACCCAAGCGACTGGTGTTAATCCTAAGTGACTTAATGGATGTTGTGTCTGATTGGGACACAAGAGATTGGTGTTCAATCCTAACAGGCTTCATGAATGTTGTGTCTGATTGGGACACAATAGATTGGTGTTCTATCCTAACAAGCTTCATGGATGTTGTGTCTGATTGGGACACAAGAGATTGGTGTTCAATCCTAACAGGCTTCATGGATGTTGTGTCTGATTGAGACACAAGAGATTGGTGTTCTATCCTAACAAGCTTCATGGATGTTGTGTCTGATTGGGACACAAGAGATTGGTGTACAATCCTAACAAGCTTCATGGATGTTGTATCTGATTGAGACACAAGAGATTGGTGTTCTATCCTAACAAGCTTCATGGATGTTGTATCTGATTGAGACACAAGAGATTGGTGTACAATCCTAACAAGCTTCATGGATGTTGTGTTTGATTTGGACACAATAGATTGGTGTTCAATCCTAACAAGCTTAATGGATGTTGTGTCTGATTGGGACACAAGAGATTGGTGTTCTATCCTAACAAGCTTCATGGATATTGTATCTGATTGAGACACAAGAGATTGGTGTACAATTCTTACAAGCTTCATGGATGTAGTGTCTGAATGGAACACAAGAGATTGGTGTACAATCCTAACAAGCTTCATGGATGTAGTGTCTGAATGGGACACAAGAGATTGGTGTACAATCCTAACAAGCTTCATGTCTAACAAGCTTCATGGATGTTGTATCTGATTGAGACACAAGAGATTGGTGTACAATCCTAACAAGCTTCATGGATGTTGTGTCTGATTTGGACACAATAGATTGGTGTTCAATCCTAACAGGCTTCATGGATGTTGTGTCTGATTGGGACATAATAGATTGGTGTTCTATCCTAACAAGCTTCATGGATGTTGTATCTGATTGAGACACAAGAGATGGTGTACAATTCTTACAAGCTTCATGGATGTAGTGTCTGATTGGGACACAAGAGAATGGTGTACAATCCTAACAAGCTTCATGGATGTTGTGTCTGATTGGGACACAAGAGATTGGTGTTCTATCCTAACAAGCTTCATGGATGTTGTATCTGATTGGGTCACAATAGATTGGTGTTCAATCCTAACAGGCTTCATGGATGTTGTGTCTGATTGGGACACAATAGATTGGTGTACAATCCTAACAAGCTTCATGGATGTAGTGTCTGAATGGGACACAAGAGATTGGTGTACAATCCTAACAAGCTTCATGGATGTTGTGTCTGATTGGGACACAAGAGATTGGTGTTCTATCCTAACAAGCTTCATGGATGTTGTGTCTGATTGGGACACAAGAGATTGGTGTACAATCCTAACAAGCTTCATGGATGTAGTGTCTGATTGGGACACAAGAGATTGGTGTACAATCCTAACAAGCTTCATGGATGTTGTGTCTGATTGGGACACAAGAGATTGGTGTTCTATCCTAACAAGCTTCATGGATGTTGTATCTGATTGAGACACAAGAGATTGGTGTACAATCCTAACAAGCTTCATGGATGTTGTGTCTGATTGGGACACAAGAGATTGGTGTTCAATCCTAACAAGCTTCATGGATGTTGTGTTTGATTCTGTCCTAGAAGACTAGTGTTCAATCCTAACAGGCTTTGTGGATGTTGTTTGATTCTGTCCTAGAAGACTGGTTTCCAATCCTAACAGGCTTTGGGGGAGTTTATGTCTGATTCTGACATAGGATAATTGGTGTTTTATCCTGACAGGCATCATACATATTTGAGAATAGGTAGTGTTGAGTAAATTAGAATAGTATATAATTAAAATGTATATAGTCAAGTGCAAGAACGGCTTAGGGGCAGGGCTAATCGGCTTGCTGCCTGGTGTGTTGACTCAAAAGGAAAGAGGGGGGGAGGGGGATCAAACAGATTACCAACATAACCTAACATAGCCTGAGTGTGATAGGAAAATAGGTAAATCCACGTGAAATCAACCAATTAAAAAATAATTCTGGAACTTGATGTTTCAAATTTTGTTGATTTTTGGAAAATTGTTTCTATCTACTGAAAGGACGAAAAATATGAAATTTCAATTTTTTTTAACATTCCTTTTTTGAGTTATTGGCTTTCAAAGTTTTGGAATTCGCATAATTTTGGTCGCATTTTAAAATCATCAAATGGCTCTATCTCAAAAACTATAAGGCTTAGAGAGGTTTAATTCGAACCATTTTCTTCAGGATTTTACAAGCTTTAATATGACATGCAACTTGGCCATATTTAAGTGTTTTTTTTTTAAATAAAATAAAAAATTTTAATCTCAAAATAGAAATTTATAATTTTTATTGTAAAAAATATATTCTTTTTATACACCTTTAGAGAGCATGTATACCAAATTTGAAGATGGGATGACAATGGGTTCATGTTGTAATAAATAGTTGCATACAGTGGTACGTGGCAAATTCACCCAGAATGAGGTATGCTATGCCAAAAGTGCAAAAAAACATACTAACATAGAGGTTTGATACATAAACAAAATTCACTGAGGAGATATTCTCTTTCCCCCATTCAAACAATTGGTAAGGCGTCAAGATTTGACTGTCCACTGGCTTCTGTAGGCTGGCTTTAGCTGCAAGCCTTTTCACTGTACCACCAACACCGTCACACACTCCCTTGCCATGTGATGTTGCATAGAAGTGCCATTCTGCTTGTACTCCATTGAAATCCTCCTCATGACAGCATAAATTTGAAAAGTTCTTACGGTTCTTGTATTGGGCAGCGGAACTATCGCTGAAGTAATATACTTTTGACAAATTTGGTAGAATTTCATCCTTTATATACAAAATGGGCTTTTTTTGAAAAGCGTGTACCAGAACTGTGTTGTGCATTAGACAGTCAGATATAAACACAACACTTTTGTACCTTATGACATCCTGATCATTGGTTTCATCTTTGGTCTTGAAATATACAACACATGGATGCACCGCAGCCATGGCGTTATTCCAGTGAAACCCTTGAGCTTCATCTTGAAGCACAAATGAATAGTTCTCAGCAAAATCACACTGAACTACAACTTCATTTTCTAACAATAAAGATTTCTTCTCTGAAAAATATGACGACTGCTGTTTGGCAAAAAAGTCATGCCTTTTTAGCTTTACTAATTGATCGGAGAAGTCCTGGACAAAGCCCTCTGTTGTTTTACTCATGGTCTCAAAAGTATAGCGATCAACGGTAATTCATTGTTTGTAAGTAACATTTTCTACCATTTCTTCTTCTAAGGCTGTGAGTAAAGAATTTTTAAAAGTACTTATGTTCGGACAGAAATCACATTCATTCATAAGACATAATTTGGTAGGTGGGTTGCACATTATTTTAGAAATACAATGTTTGTATGTCTTAAGCGGCCGGTCTGAACCTGGCAAAGTGGTTTTTTGTAAGTTTGCTCCAGCCATCATCAATTTGGTATTTTGATGAGTAGTGCAAACGCAAACAGAATGAGTGCCACTTGCTCCAGCTATGATGCAATATTTTGGTCTCATTTCAGCAAATTTGAAAATCCAATTTTTACTTCAGGATAAGTAGATTTGAAAAGACTGAAAGTTTCTTGCAAATTTCCTAAAATTAATCTCCTTTGAACATGCAGGGGCTTGCCATAAATATTTTTTCCCAGGCATTTGTCTGCTGGTATCATCACTACAATAAAACTCTTTAACTAGGGTAATACTTTCTTCTGTCATAGTCTTACCCATCTTAGCATCTGGGGTAACAAGTATTCCTTTTTTCTTCTGTCAACTTCTTTGCCTTTCTTGCTATGTAATTACCAACACCGAATTCCTGTTCAATTCTTGCACAAGACCAACTTTTGGGTAATGATGTTAAAATTAAAAATCTTTCACTTTTATTAGCTATTTTGAATTTGTCTTTAAATTGATAAATGATTTCTTTTTGGGCGTCATCAGAGTCACTCTCTTTTTGGCTTGGAATATTTTCCCCGTGGAAAAATGTTTCACTTAGTTTATGTTTTATACTGTCAACCTTTTCATGGCAATAATTTTTTTAGCTGTTGCATTTTTTTTTTTTTACCACTGGCGACTCACATATTGAAGTTAGAGAAGCATTCAGAAGTTGGAAACCTTCATAAATTCAGGATCTTCAGACCTACTAGTACCAGGTTTTACAATTCCAGTGTCGCAATTTTTTGATTTTTATATCTTTACATTAGTCAACAGCTCTGGCTGCCTTTATTTTGATATTTGGACTCTACAATCTGAACAAATTTTCATGTCTTTTTTCATATTGTAATTTAAGTATATCATCCAACTAGTCACATTTCTAAGATCTTTTTTCTTGACCCAATGTGATTTTTCATAAATGGGTTGCAACAAAACGTTGCCCAATTTTTTTCCATCTTCCCTTCACAAATAAACAGCAAGAAACCGTACTAATAGGACTGATAATGAAATAAACAATGATTAAAACAGAGCCCCCAAAAAGATTATTGTAGCCTAGGTCTTAATTACATGTCCATAAACTAAAATAAGAAAAGATGCTGGAATAAGTCA
Source organism: Timema monikensis (assembly GCA_902151445.1). Classification (NCBI taxonomy): domain Eukaryota; kingdom Metazoa; phylum Arthropoda; class Insecta; order Phasmatodea; family Timematidae; genus Timema; species Timema monikensis. The sequence continues at coordinate 37,351 of CABFVZ010003936.1, read as the reverse complement.
CTTCAATAAGAAATAATACTGAGAAACCGAGCAAATAAAGTCCATGGATGTTGTATGTCTGGCAGTCACAGTAAAACTGATGGAACTTGTATATAATGGCATTGTTCAGGTTACTGCATGTGTGTATGACTCGCTCTCCCCAGGGCTTGTCTTATCATGAATCACTGTCTTCATTTGAAATGACTTTTGAGATTCATTGTTGAGGAGCAGTAATTTCGTTTACAGTCGCCTATGTAATATCATTAATAAATTTAATTCTAAGCTCAACCTCATAATAAGGTTTTTCTTAAGTTTTGTATTTTTTAATGGGCCTTACTAAAAAACCTAAAAATTGTTGTTTTTTAATGTTTTAGGGTTAACTTAAAAGAGCAATAAATTAAATGAGTAGAAACAATTTTCCCAATTATTTTGTTTGTGTTACTGCAGGTGTTCATAAATACTCAGGGTATCAACACAATACATCTCATTATGGGTGAATTTGCTGTTGTACTGCTATATTTAACTATTTATTACAACATGATCCCATCTTCAAATTTGGTACATGTTCTCCCAAAAGGAGTATAAATAAAAAATTAAAATTTCGATTTTGAGATTTAACAAAAACCCCTTTTAAAATTTTTTAGAAAAAAAAAATTAAATTGTTAATTATGGTCAAGATTCATATCATATTAAAGCTTGTAAAACCCTGAAGAGAATAGCACAAATTCCACCTCTCTAAGTTTTATAGTTTTTGAGATAGAGCCATTTGAAAATTTTAAAATACGACCAAAATCATGAGAATTCCAAAACTTTGAAAGCCATTAACTCAAAAACGGAATGTTTAAAAAAAAAAAAAATTGAAATTTCATATTTTTCATCCTTTTAATAAATAGTACCAATGTACCAAAAATTATCTTGTTCTGAGATGTGAAGGTCCAGACCATTGGTTGAGTTCACATGGATTTACCCAAATAATTTCCAAACCTCACAACTTTTAACTTAATGTAGCCTGGGAATGATATAAAAAATAATCCCTAGACATCCTAACTTCTCAGAGAGGGGCGCTAAAAAGCAATCCCAATCAGGTGCTAAGTTTACCTTTGGCAGCTCCTGGTCAAGTGCTATGCAGATGTTTATTATTATTATTATTATTATTAGCACCGCGTCTTACTGCCCGTTCGGGTTATACGCACTTACGCTAATGTGTAATGGTAGGGTGATTGTGAGATGAAATGAAGGACCTACAGTTTAACGTCGAATCCGAACCACGGTGGAGGCCTGGCATTCCCCACATTCACAAGAATTCTTGTCAGAGGTGAAGGAAGGGTTTGGTAATCAGATAAATTTGTGCCGGGACCGAGGATTGAACCCCGGCCGCCAGCACAGAAGTCTGACACCTTACCCCTAGACCACCAGGTCACCCCCTATGCAGATGTTAATTTTATTTCAAATGCGCCTTAATTTTTAAAAATCTTGGTATAAAACTTGACCTACATAATTGTTATCTAAACTTCAGGCTGTTAGACTGACATGATATTTATCGTTTTGATTGAGGGTGGTGTCACTAAGAAAATAACCAGGTAGGGCACACTATAATACCTAGTGCATTAGTTGTGTGTTGATATAATCAACAGTATGTGAAATAACTTTATTCATTATCTAAGATTACTAAAGTAGCATCAAGAAATTTGATCAACACACTGTTCATCGAAGCACTAATCACTGGATGCCCTGAAATATAATTTTACAAATCCAATAAAGATATCAACTTAAATAAATCTATTGACAAAAAACAAAGAGGAAATTTTAAATGAAAAACCATTTAGATACAAATTCGAAAGTTAAGAAAAGGCATTCCTTCTCTAATTTTTATCAAACCATTTTAAATCAATGGATGTTGTCAGTCATTCAATGTTGATCTGACTAAAGAAGCTCAGTTGCTGTACATTTTGTTTTGGAAAGTCTGAAAGTATCAAGAAACTATTTAAATCTTTTTAACAAAAGTGTGGAAAAAATTGCACTACTGTAGCCTACTGTAGGAAAGTGAACAAAAAATGTTAGATGATTAAAGAGTAGAGTTCAAACAATTTGATGGTAAGCTATGAAAGGATTATTGGAGAATGTTACTGGGGAGTTTAGAGGTTTTGGGAGTATAAATGAGATTACTAATAATTTCACCACACTGAACACAACAACTATACAACAGAAATTAATAAATAATGGCACAAAATTGCAGAAAGTCTTTACAATGAGTAACTATCTGAGCTCGCCCCTTCCAAGTCATTCAGGGATATTTTTAAAACTACAAGAATAAATAATGTCTTGAATAAGGAAGATATGCCTAGCTCAAGTTTTTATTATTTAAAACTAAGTTACTCCTTAATTTCCACTTTCCTGGATTTGTTTACTTCCATTTGATTGATTTTAACTCTGCCAGTGTGGTACTATCAGAAAAGTCATTCTCAAAATTAGAACTAAAAAAGAGCTATTTGTGAGACACAATGTGAGAAACAAGGTTGTTGTGACTCACCATTTCATCAAATGGAAATTAACGAGCAGACCAGAATTAGATCTTATGGATATCGTAAAGTTTTTGCAGAAATAAAAACAAGAAATATTATAATTTAAGTGGTGTGTATCTAGTTTCTAATAATAACAAAAAGAACAGCATTTTTCAATTGATATACCTGGCAGTGTTGTGAAGAGTCAGCAGATATGACAATGCAGGGTGTTTGGAGAAGATAAAATTGGATTGAGGAAAACAGAGTATAAATAAATCTTTAGAAATTCATGATCAACGCTTATATGTGGTCCAAGAAAGGAGGTGGTTATTGGGGACTATATGTGGTTACATAACGACGAGTTACATAACATGTATTCATCACAAGACATTGTTAGGATGGTCAAGTCTCATAGATTACAGTGGGCAGGTCATGCAGCGCAAATGGGAGATTCTAGAACCTTGTTCAGCGTACTTTCGTCAATGTGGCAATGAAATGTTGCGTTCTTATTGCCATAGAGAAGTAAACATTGAAAAGAGGCTCTAGTAGCTAGGCTATAGGGTAGAGAACGTTTTACCTGAAAACATGTAAAACACTATCTTCCCTATAGTCCAGCTACCAGAGCCAAATGTATATGTTCTGAGAAAGAAGACTTTAACAAGCACTGTCAACCACTTTTCAAGAATTTCACAGCCCAAAGATACCCTAAGCACATAGTCAACAGTCAAATAAACCGAGACTTAGCCTATCAAGAAACAACCTTCTAATGAAATACTGCTAACCACCCAGTATTATCAAGGACTAGACAAACTCAGATTTATCCTTAAAACAGGCTACAATATTTTGACCCCATCACTTCTCACACAAATCTTCTCTCCGGTGCTCAAGAACCACATTAAAACACCCCACCCCAATCTCCGCAACATTCTGGTTCATCGTAAATTCCTGACTCAACCACAAACATTAAAATCAGGCCAAAGGTCCCTTGCAACAAACCGAGATGCAGCACCTGCAAAATACACCAGCCTTCCACCTCATTCAACACCAGACACACACAAATGAAACACCCCATGAGAAGACAATGGTTGCTCCACAGAAAATATTATAAACCGGCTACAATGCAACTAATGCATTCCTAAATGTATTGGCCCCACCACAGGAACACTCAACCAACAAATGAATGATCACCGTTTTGATACCAACTACAAAAACCTTGACAAACAAGTAGCACTTTATGCCCAAACACATAATTCAGATTTTGACTCATATTTGCTATTGTAGGCCTAGGCATACTAGAGTAATATGAGCCCTCTCCAATAGTTGCAATGTTTCCCAGCATAATAGGTGAGAACTTACTCACCAATATATAACCAAATACATTCACCTCCCTTGGTCTCAATCTTAGATAACCATTTATCATATTCTTCCAAGCAGGCGTACTCACACCACTCAATCATTTCTATATAAACAATAATAATAAATAATAACTAATAATGGTCTATGTTTTTAATCTCTTCTGTTGAAGAAGGGGACTGATGTACCCAGAAAATTATATAACTAGCCTATTTTTTTTTTGTGTGTGTTTTAGTTGTGAACTTTGAAGCCTACAGTTTTCTGATAATATCAGGCACCTTAGCTCAGTCGGTAGCGTGTCTGCCTACTGAGTTAATGGTTCCGAATTTAATTCCCGGCATGGCCAAAAAATTTATCATTAGTTAAATATGGGTTTACCCTATCCCACATAATAGATTAACGGCCGGGGACTGGCTGTCATACCTGTCCTAGACTTAAGTTAGATGATAAGGTATATGAAGCTATGAAAGGCCTAGTAAGCCCGTAGTGAAAAATATAGGGGTTGAATAAAAAATTGACCCAGGCCATAGGCTGGAAACAGTAATGGATGTAAGATAAAGTTTTCTTATAAGAATGTAGGCCTTGCCCTTCTAACCTCTTTATAATATATTTTTAAAATAGCTGTTTGGCACCAATTTTCCTTTGTTTACATAAAAAAGTAAGTAATTAAGTAACCACATATATTTATATAAAATGAGAATAAGTATCGCCTACTTTATGAATATAAATTCCTCCCTTTAACTAAACAAATGTTGCATCAGGATATGTTACACCATTGTGTTGTATTGGATATTATGTAGATATTGTGTGGAGATGGATTAAAACAAAATAAAATAATACACCAAAAAGTAAAACTTAAATAGTAGTTGACAGTTAAATAAAGATTGGTTGAATCAAAATTTTCTTGAATTAAAATCCTAAATTTACCTATAAATCTGAATCCAAATCATAGAAAACAATATCAGTAGGCTAAGGATAAATGTTTCACATTTCCACATTGGTATGACATAATTTTGTTCACATTTAGTGGTAAATTGATACCGTAATCTGAGATCAGGTTTGTAGGCTTAAACCACAATGAAAATAGGGCCTATGATTACTATTCAAAGTTTAAAAAGATAAATAGGACTATGGTATAGTTTTGAATCTGTAATGTGTTTGAATCCTCTAATATTTTTAAATAATGCAAAATTTTAAAGATTGCATGCTATTATTCTTCAAATACTTGATATTTCATTATGCAAAATTAACTTAACATAATATATCAGAATGAGCTGAAAGGCCTAATGAAATAATTTGTGTGTGTGTGTGTATATATATATATATATATATATATATATATATATATATACACACACACATACATACATACATACATACACACAAATTATTTGTGTGTGTGTATGTATTTCATTAGGCCTATTAGCTCATTCTGATATATTATGTTGATAAGTTAAGTTTGCATAATGAATTATCAAGTATTTGAAGAATAATAGAATGCAATCTTTAAAATTTTGCATTATTTAAAAATATTAGAGGATTCAAACACATACCGTATCAGATTCAAGATTCAAAACAATACCATAGTCCTATTTATATATATATAAATATATATATAATTATTATTATATATAGGGGAGATGCATGATATAAAACTAATCAAGAACTTTATTACGGATAAATGATATTAATTGATGATTAATGTATATCAAAAACAAATAGAATCTTTCTAGCATATTAATTTTCCTGTGGATCAATAACTCAACAAGGCGAACAAGGATTTGTGTCTTACGAACACGCACCAGCTAATCCATAAACTATTTTTTTTTAATTCGAGATTATAAAAACACTAATCAAAAAATTAAGAACAAAAGTATAATAGTTTTATAGCATTACCTTCCTCAGACGGTTGACTGTTGTCATCGAAAACTTCTTGACAGATGATCGTCCGCGCTGAGGGAGAACAACTCATTTTGTAACGTCATTTCTATCATTACGTATCATAATCCTGATTACACTAAATACATCTTACATCCGGTCTGTACTTAACTTAATACATTGTAGATATAATATTGTGTTTAACAATATTTGAATAACTGCTCTATTTCATTTTATTTTTACCAGCCGGTTTGTTTTCAGAGTTATTAATTGGCAAGGTTTAGAGAATAATTAGAAGGGCATCTCTATTTAAAGTTGGTAGAACACAAATTTTAGCGCTGTAGTGAACGGGCTGTAAACTAATAGACTCACAAAGCTTACCATGACATCGTAATGATCAAAAACACCATAGAGACCATGTTAAGACGTTGATGGCGCTAGTTTAAACGCATTAGGTGCCGATGTGGCAAACTTTTGAAACTCTAAAATGATACCGTTGATATTAAAGTACGGTATCAAAACAGATATAGATAAAATAATAATCAAATGTGATTTTCAAAATACTGTGTATTATTCACATCAATCTTTTAGTAAGGGATTAGGTTGTTTAAAGTGAGTCATTAAATAAAATTAGCTGAAATTAAAGGTAAACACTCAACTTATGCAACATCAAAAGTTGCAGGACAGACGTATATTGACTTAACATGCTATAACGTTTATGTGGGATGTAAGGAACGCGAGATAAGGTAAATATTTTTGCAGTTTTTATAGCAAAACATTTGATTGGTCAAAATAAATCAAATATTGCTTCTATACAGATATAGAGTTTAATTTTATAGAAGTGATTTTTAATTTATTTGACCAAAATAATTTTGCTCTAAAAATTTAATAAACCTTTATCTTTTCTCGCGTTCCCTGCATCCCTACCTTAAGTGTCTACGGCCCAACACAAATTAAACACTATAAAATGTGTTAACCTATACTAAGTCATTATATTTCATTTATAATATTTTTTTTGCTAGTTAAGCCATCCAAATTAATCAAAACTTAATCTTCAAAATGACAACCAAATCTAAGTTAGGTTAGTTATAGTTACATTTTGGGATTGTTTATAATTCAGTTCTTTGCCACCATCGATGATAGACCTACAATAATAATATATTTGATCTAAAAAGTGGTCACAAGGTTGTTTTTTTTACAAAAGTTGCTATGTGAGAAAAGTTTCTACAAAGTATAGGCCCTACTGATGTGGAATGACAGCTGTATTTTTATTAGATATATTTTTGCAACTCATCAAAAACAAAATTTGAGATAAACTAGTAATTATTTTGTCAAAAACACTAGTATACATGTTGAAAACGTCCCCCCACGGATTTATGGAATGTTTATTCTACGAACATCAAACAATTTACTGGAATGAACGTACTTTATTAACTAAACTATTAATATGAACTAAAAAACTAAATACATATCAGGCAAGAACTAGAGATGGACGATAAATCAATGACTGTGATTTTTTCACTGATACCATATGATCACCGCTACCCCCAGTGACTTGATCTCAAAAGTATCGATGATTGAGATATCAGTGATCGGAGATACTCCATAATCGCGTCAGATAGAACACAGTTACTTGAGCTACGGAGCTAGTATTGCTTCTTCTAGACACTCGAGTAAATACTTGCTTCGCGGCCCTTGTTATTCTTTTATTTTCTACTTTCTGCCAGCTAATTGAAGATCGACCTTATTGACTGGCATGTTTTACGTGTTATTTCTATTTAAAACACTTGATCTCGTAGAGCTCATTTTTCAAAAACAATATCAAATTACTACGTAAATATGACTTTAATGGTTTAAATGTTTCATTCACATGCGTTTTCTACACAAAATATTAGTTGTTAAGAATAAAATCGAAAAGCTTGCTTACTATGCAAATAACATTTCGGATGTTTTTAAAAGAAGGCTACGAAAAAAATCATTTATTCTATATTTTTGCGTTGATCCTATCCCCAAAATCGCTAATAATAAATTAAAATAATCAACAAAATAGAAAATATATAAGTAAAACTTAATATTTACTATGCGTTGATGATCCTAATAATCTTATGGTCTAATCTAAAGTTTATTTGCTTCTAATATATGTATAGTTCATCTACTATTAGATGTACGGTATTTAAAAGAGAATAACACTATAATAATATATGACCTGCATTCCAAACAACATTTCCTTAACCAATCGCCATTAAATTAGGTTTAATTTTAATTTCACATAAATTTTAACTGTAGTAAAACAGATAACTAAATAAATTACACAATTACAAGAGTTTTTTATAGTACGTCAAATAAGTTTTAATGTTGGTATTCAAGTTTAACATAATGTTTGTCGGACAACTAATTTTGCCCAAATTACATAACATTTCATTATAAAATATTAAATAACATCTTTTGCTTTCTCTTTTTATCAACTATATGAAACATCTTTAAACGCATACTTTTGTATTGACTGTACATTAGTCAGGCAACATGAAACCCATAATATGAAACCTGTAGATTAGTTAACTGTATTTCGATTGTCAATGTCAGTGCTGACAGGAAGAGTTTATGTTATGCCTTTATGTATCAAATTCCATTGCAAGCCGCCAAACATCCGAATAATTAGTTTCCTTCCAACCGATACTCATGGGCCTATTCAAGTAAATACTAAATACTCAATACTCATAAATACTCGATACTCGATTGTACTCGCCTACTCGGACAACAGCTAACCGTGGTTGGAAAGTGAAAAAATATCAATCCATCAAAACACTGTGAATACAGGTCACAGTGAAAAATCACTTGTATAAATCCCCGATATTTTAAAATCACAGTCATTGTATTCACTGATATCGTAAAATCATTGTTTTGCGCATCTCTAGCAAGAACAAATACCATCAACAGAACTACCAGAATATGCACGAAAAATGTACCAAGATTATCATGAATAAATGTTAAATTACTATATCAACACAATTATGAAATTTCAAAACGACATAGTGATTATGACTAGTCCTTTATGAGTTTAGCTTATTATACAAATATGCCCTAAACTATTGCAATTTATTAGTTTCTTGACATAGTTACATAGTTCTTGGCTTTAAAATATTTGAGAAAGAGTCAGATAAGTATAGATGACAGATATAGTATATTATAAGGAACAGCTATTGCACCTATTCGCAACGATCACAATGCTTTATCAAAAAAGTGGCAAATCGTTCAACTAAAATGCTTTAAAGTCTGAGTAAAGTGTCATAGTTGTGTACAGACTGTACAGTGAGTGTTGTGTAAGTAGTAATGTGAAAATGATCTGTGATTTTTGCCACATACCAAGCAGCACAATCGTCTGTTATAGAATTTCTATTGTTTTGAAAATATTATTTTACTTTGTTGACTGTTTATCCTGTATTTAAAAAAAAATTGATTGTCTTAGATGAAAGCATTTATTGTTGATGTGTCGTCAAAATCTCAAGAGTTTATAAGTTTGTACTTTTATAATGTTAGTAGCTATTAGGCCTACTAAACTTTATGGAAAGTCTTAAGTTACATTAAATCATAAATAAAATAGACAGTCCTAAACCGTTTTGGGACTCGGAAGTATGCTACGTAACGTTATCATAAACGCAATCCTTGTTCATTTCACTCATTGTTTAGTGTCTTATCAGCCTGAGCAAATCCATCTTTCTTATGGAGGTAAGTTTACCAGATAATACCTTAAAATCACATAGGCTTAAAATGGTATATAAGGGCAATATAATATTTAAATTCGCCATTCAATTTTCATATGAGAATATATTTTCAAAAAATTTAGGTTCTAGTGACTAAGCTTACTTTTTGAAGGTTTTTAAATAACCACTACCTAAACAACAATACATTAACAATGAGTGAAGATTAAAGCCCCATCTACAGAGTCCATAAGTTCTTATTCTTATTTAGTCATTAATGGTCTTTAGAAGTGGAAATCTCTTCTACACAGTCTGTAATCACTTTAACTATGCCAACCAATGAGAAAGTTGATAACAACGTCCAATTAAACTCTTTGGAAGGAAATTTTCTCAAGCTAGGTCCAAGCAGACGGAAACCCAGCTGAACATTTACTGACAAAAGTAACTACACAACATATTTTGATAAACTTCCAAGATAGGTTACATTGAAAGGTAGGTTAGTTAGATACAATCACAAATAATATATTTAAAACCCGAGCTCGTTAATATAATTGCTATGATAATGCTGTTGTTGATTTCATTTCGATACACACACACTCCTACTTTGCTGTGACTGGTAGTCCTTAGTAATCCGTATTGACTAGTCCATAGAAAGTTAAAGTTGAGTCAACCTCTACAGAGTGATAAGGACTAGCTAGACCTAAGGCATTAAGGATAGGGACTTTGTAGACAGTTCATTCTGTTAGTGTGGAGTCTATCTCTTATAGAGTATTACACACCAAACGGATACAGAGTCTGTAGATGGGGCTTAACCAGGAATAGGGCAGATTTGGGAATGTAGCCTAGAAGCACCTTATCACATAGTACATTGTATTTTACTTTTGAAAACAAATCATTAGGCCTTAACTCATTATGCTCCAAGGAAACAATGAATTGAATATCTTACAATATTAATTATGTTATAATTGGAAATTTAGTTTTGTTCTTTGTATAGGTAGATGTTTAAAGTGTACAAGTATTTCAATCATAATATGGCATGGAAGAACTGAAATAAACCCACCCTCTTAGAGTGGTGTTCCTGATTAACCGTTATAATTTAGTGTGTTCTACTATATAGCCTACAGACACAATTTATCTAGTGATCTGACATTTATGTTTTTGTATTAATTACAGTATGTAATACACACATAGGCCCTACATACAATTATGGTGTTTCATTACAGGGTAGGCAAGAAACTGTGCATATAGGCTAACTTAAAAAAAACTTCATACTTAATCCATCCTCACTAACTTTCTCCATAATTCTCTTTCCTCGCATACTCTCTTTGATTTAACAACATCTATACTGTACACCAAGTCATACACGCTCTTTTATTCTTGACACACTTAATGCAATCATTACATGGTTGGTGCATGATGAAAGTTATATTATATAATCTCTAGTAAAATTATTCAAATAAACCACATCCATAATAATGCATTAAATAATAAACTTTAAATAAGAAATATATATGTTTGTATACTTAAGTTTTTTTAAATCTTCTGCACCCCCTTAGCTGTCTTCGTGTTGGTCCTAGGTTGAATACCAATGTAATTTAGAGGATAGACCCTAATGCTCTTATTTTCACAAGTGATGCATCCAGGTATGGTATGTGATTTATGAATGTTTTGAACAAATATTTCATTGTCAAATTTCTTAAAAAATTGTCAAAAATACTTTGGATCGAATACTAGCAATATTAAGTGTGTTTGTAATTTTTTTAGTATCTTATCATGAAATTAAAAATGTAGGTACTCAACTACATCAAGGAATATGGTTAATACTGAAGAAATTAACAAGTTAGAATTAAATATACTTTAATATTGAAAAAACACATTAAGCTGTGCTTTCAACAAGCATAAAATATGTGAGATAAAACTGAAAAAATTAAAAATATATGGCATCTAACAATAATTACCAAGTCAAATGGTGACCATCAGTCAAAAAATACACATACAACATATTAAAATAATTAATATCAGAACATGAATTGAGGATAACACAGTTAAAATTCAAACATTGAAGTTGACTAGTTAAATGAAATCAAACAAGTGAAAGTAGTGTTTTACAAGTTGTGAAAATAATGTGAAATAAGGTTGGAACATAATAAGCTATGATAAATAATCTGTGTTTAAGCAAAGAATCAAAGTCTTAATCTTGTTTAGTCCCATTACTCCTTGGGCAGGTAATCAGTGTATAAAAGAAAGCCGATTAAACTCTGGCCGACATGTTTCGATACAATTATACCATAATCATGGCGCAAGGTCGTCGTGTGAGTACACAAGTTAATGTTACTGCTCAAATGTTGAGTCTCAACATTCGTGTTGGCTCGTGGGCCACAATACTGTACCGACAACTTTAGGATTGAATACTGAATATATGCGTATAACCCGAACGGGTAGTAAGACGCGGTGCTAATAATAATAATAATAATAATAATACTGAATATACTATTTTTCTTTTGGTGATTAGCGAACACAAACCCAAGATCATACTCTTTCCCTTGTCTCCTAAAGTATTTATTTGCTGGGTCAAGCTAAATTTGTACAAATATATATAGGTAGGGTTTATGATCTTACCAAATAAATTAGGCTGTTAGTAGCAAGTGTGCTAAACCTATCGATAATAATAAAAATGTCAAAATGAGAAGTTTTCTTAGCACTCAATGACCAACATACAATAATATTCCCAAGCGCCTGTAAACTACACTGTACCAGCTCAAGCGCGCGCTTGGAAAATAGAACCAGTCCTATCTTTCAAGCATGCGTGCATGCTCGCTCCAGTCTGGCCACCTCTCATTACAACCAATGTGATGGTGATCTGGCGGTCTAGGCTCAAGGTGTCAAGACTTCTGTGCTGAGGGTCCAGGGTTCAATCCTTAATCCCGCCACAGATTTATCTGATTGCCAAACCCTTCCTTCACATCTGACAAGACATGTATTAATCACAACTTGTTAATGTGTGGAATGCCAAGCCTCCACCGTTCGGATCCCACGTTAAACTGTAGGTCCTCCATTTCATCTCATAATCACCCTACCATTACACAATAGTGTAAGTGTGTATAACCTGAACAGGTAGTAAGATGCAGTGCTAATAATAATAATAATAATACAACCAATGTGTTCTATTTGATATTTTAGTCTCTCGCTCAGTCTGACCATCCCCTTAAGGTGGTTAGAAAATGAGAGAAAACCCCTCTAAATAACTTCTCGAGGCATCAATATTAAAAAAATATGTATTCCAGAGGAGAGCCATTAAACCCCTCCTGCTTGCTCAGCTTGCTTGAGGGTAGTGTTGCTTGGACACCAAATGGGGTTTCTTGTAAGTGGACACCAGATCATTAATATATAACTCAGTGAAGTGGAACAGATACAATTTCAAAATGATCAATATTAACTCTTTATAAGAACTTACTTTAAGACTCTTGGATTCGTATGACAGACTGACGTGTCAGACTCAAAGAATATTGTCTAAATGAAAAACAATTTCTGTAACATTTTGGCTAGTGAAAAATAATGTATTAATAATATTTACTGTAGGCATATCTAACAATTTAACGAGCTTATGTTTTTTGACATTACTAAATTATTACCATGTTAACATTGGATGCCCCACTATACTTTCTAATCTTAAGTGTCCAACACATTTTTTTTTCTAGTCTGTTATGTCTTGAACCTGATGAATATCTTATATGCTTTTCTCCTATTATTCATTTCATATCTCCTTAGATAACGTCTCTGAAATAGTCGTCACTTGGAGCACCTTACAACATGTCAACAAATCAGTGGTTGAGTATGGAATCAATGGTCTGATCCTCACAGAATCTAATGAGATGGTTACTCGCTTCAACTACGGCACATTTCGGCATCAATACATCCACAGAGTCAAGCTGAAAAAGTTGACACCAGGGAGCAAGTATGGTGAGAAAAATATATATGTATTAGTTGTTGTCACTTTGGTCTTTGTTTTAAGATTTGGATACACCTAAGAGACACCAAATGAAATCTTCAAATAAAGGATGAGGTTTTTAACTGCTCCACATCAAGAACGTAATTTTTGTTACATACAGTAGGCCTATATAATATTTTTTCTATAAGGTAAATTCTTTGGCAACTGTGCTAAAGCATAGAACTGAACTAAACAAAATTTCACTTTAAATTGGTTGAGTCACCTCCAAAATGTTACCAATACTAGTTATATTATTTCATTTCTTGATTTCCAGCTCTTGTCTCCAAAGTGTACCTAGGTGAATCACACATACTAATTAAAAACTATTTGTTCCTAATTATTTTGATCTTTCTATCAAATGTGTTGTTTCAAACTGTATCATCTGACACGCAAGTAGACACAACAGTGTGAAGAATTTATATATTGGTAGGTAATTGAGAAATTATAAATTCATTTCATTGTTTGTATTACCAAGATTTTCTAAAACTCGTAATAGAACCAAGATATTGTAGAACCAAACTAATTAATCTTAACTTAAAATACTTTTTGTGACTTGTCAAATCATTATTCATCAAATAGCCTAACTAATATAAAACATACTACAGTGGATTCCGGTTAATTGGGACACATCGGGCTAGGTCACTATGGCCCAATTAAGTGGTTGCCCCAATTAAATTAAATTTTAATGGTACAAACATTCAGTTAAAAATACTATAATTAAAAGTGAAAAGAAAACAAAATGTACACATGTAAAATGAATATACAGTACATACTTGTATGTGTCAAATAAGGATTACACATTACTTAAGAGTTCTTTCTTTGAAAAAAATTATAAAGTGCACTGACATGTTTTCTTTATGGACTGCACCTGTACAAAGTCAGCGCAGGTATCTAGTGCTGATAAAGGGCTGCCTTTGTTGCCTTTCTGTATGAAGTAGCATCTCAATTCAGGGATATGTTTCCTGGCATCCTGGTTAGTCACTCGCTTAGGTGGTTAATTGTCATCATATTCTTGTTCTTCTGTTATCTCTGAGTGTTTTGTCGCAATTTCTTCCTCACAATCTTCATTTTAAACATGGCATTGACAATTCTGAATTGTTTTGCTGCTTGTTACTTGCCAGCTATCGGCGATAAACCTTACAGCTTTTAACAGTAAAACATTCGCTCTAACTTATATTGCTTTTGAAGATGATGTCAGCAGATTTTCCTCATTCACTTCAAGGATGTGATTAACCAGCTTTCCACAATAATACAGCTTTACATTTTTATAGTTCCTGCGTCCATAGGTTGTATCAGTGATGTGGTGTTACGGGGTAAAAATTCTAGTTCAATATTTTTCAAACCATCTACATGAGGGTGTGCCGTACAGTTGTCCAATATCAACAGAATTCTTCAGGACTTACGTTGCAGTTCCACGTTCCATTTTATTAGCCATTGTTTAAAAATATATGTGGTCATCCACACCTTTTTATTTGCATAATACGAAACTGGTAAACTGCCTATTGTAAGTCCCTTGAAACAATGAGGTTTAGCACTTTAACACAGCTACATGATCAATTGCTTTCTTTGAACCAGACAGTGCTGTGTGTCTATAGCTCAGGGAACCATCCGGTGTATTAAAGGCCTGTTTCATCAGCGTTATAAATGTCATCCATACTAAATTTTTTAAGCAACTTGGGTAGTTTTTCAGATTTCTGTTGGTCAGCGCTCGTAACAGCAGCACTGTCCTTCTCGCCGTGTGTTTTTTTGTAACTAATGTCATGTCTGCACTTCCATCGAGACAACCAACCATCCAATGCTTTGAAATTTACATGACCTAACTTTTTGAGTAACTCTTCTGACTTGGTTTTTAGCAAAGGGCCGCTCACATGCACACCATGTTTAGTTGCAATGGAAAACCACCGATTTAAACATCCTCAAGTGTGGATCTTTGCTTTGCCTCTTTCGCTTAGATGTTTTATTTAAACCCATGTGCAATGTCCACTCCTCTCTAAGTTTTTCTGGTTACTGTAACAGTCATGGAATTGTAAATTTCGGCACCTTAATTATCTCCGCTAGCTGACAATGACTGATGTTAGAAGGTTGACTTTTTATCTTATCAAGAATAGCGATTTGATTT
The DNA here is from genome assembly GCA_902151445.1 of Timema monikensis. Taxonomy (NCBI): domain Eukaryota; kingdom Metazoa; phylum Arthropoda; class Insecta; order Phasmatodea; family Timematidae; genus Timema; species Timema monikensis. The sequence continues at coordinate 21,835 of CABFVZ010003936.1, read as the reverse complement.
TTTCGGAGAGTGTCAAATGTGGCATCTTGAAAGGATCGTTAAATGTACTGAAAAAACTGACTTTGTGAACTGTTTGTTACAATTTTTAATGTATGTTAATCTACACAATGAACAACTATACAAGATTCATAACTTAGTGTTCTCGTATACAACTGTATTCCGCAGGCATAATGTCAAACAGAATATGACTACCACGACACAGAACAAACAACACAGCCAAGCTACAGCACTGTTTCAACTTTACTGACTCAGATGCTGCTTGCGCAGTTTCCATGTTACCAGCGTGCTATCAACATAACCTTCACTGCCACCTCACACAACAGCAATATACAGCACAACTTCACAAAAACAAACTCAACTGCAGCCCGCAGAATATTTATGCTATGAGCCTGTGAGCCTACATTACCTTCACTGCCCCAAATAAGCGGAATAAATTCAAGTTAAATACGTATTTTGTTTCTGTTATTAGAGTTTTGTCCCAAATAAATGGCTGCCCCAATTAACCGGAATCCACTGTATATTAATTTTGAAATAATTGGAAACCTGCTAAGTCTTGCTATGTGTAGTCCCTAAGTCACAACCAGGGTTATATCTCTGTATCCACCCTGCATTCTTTGACCTGGCAATAAGTACAGAAATAACAATGTGTGAAAAGATCCACGCTCATATTCACATCCACCTTATGCAATCCATTACTACAGAATATGCATGCTTAACAATTTAATTCTATTGACACTTTCTTTCCTTGAATTTAAAAATACTTTCTTTTTAATGTTAAGACAGTTCATGAGGATTTTTCACTTTCAAGTTCATGTTTAACATTTACTCCTTTAAGAGGCCCCCTCCAAAGGGCCCTTGTGGTCACCCCCACTCCTTTGAGGCAGCTCTGCTCACAACAATACAATAACAGTATAAGAAGTGTACCTATAAAATATTGTCTAACTTAAAGAATCAAATATTAAAGTTTTGTATTTCACTTTTCACCTCTTTTATTGTATAATCTATTTTTATCATGTGACATTACTTTTCTTGTTTTGAATAATGCCTTTTACTACACACATTATTATTGTTGTTGATTTCTTTACTCTAGCTTAATAAATCATTTTCTACATGAATTGTGTAAATAAACTACCATAAACATAAGACTCTTATCAAATCAAAGGTGTGTAAATATACTATCATATAACTTAAGACTTTTATCAAATCAATTGTATTACCATATAACTTAAGACTAATACAATCAAAGCTGTGTTTTAAATCCACGTGCTTATTCCATAAAATATTTTAAATTTGATATTTTTTCCTTAACACTGGATGCTTTAAACATTTTGTGCAAACACACGATGGAACAAAAAGTGTTTGTCATAGAACAAATTTGTGTAAAGTTCTTTCTTAGCACCGCGTCTTACTATCTGTTCGAGTTATACATTTATGTACTAATCACACTAATGGTTTTAGTAATTAGGAAGGTTACATTTTTATAAAGTACCCACATTTGCATAGATGGAGTGTGGAAAACCACGTTTTGTATACCCAACTGAGATTCAAGCCTCTTTCTCCCTGCTATCAGTAGTCTAGTATATTGCAAGAGTAGCGCGTTAGACCACGCAGCCATCGAAGCGGGTATTGTGTAAAATTAGTTTTGATCATGGAAACTGATGGAACAAAACACAATAAAATATTTACTTCTTTCATACTTTTATGTATTGGTCAAGATGGAGGAAAGTGATGAGGAAGTGGCTTTGTTGTTGTGGTAGTCCTATGGATTAAAAATACTACCCGGCAGTAGGTAGGCCCTTCCACTTTAGAACAGACATGCTGCTAATACAAAATAAAAAACTTGCAAAACTAATGTGAAAAACAAACCTATCTAAAATACAACCAACACACTCCACGCTCCATCATCTATACAATCTGTGTTACCAATGAGAGTTTTAATGAACAAGACGGTGAAGCATGCACAATACAACATTTTCCATTCATTTTGTTCCATGACACATGGAAGTGAGGAAGACGACATATGTGCAAACGTGTGTTATCATGTTTTAAAGTTTTATTTGGTCATGTTCCATGCAGTGTGCACCCAGCCTTATCAAATGAAATATTCACTCTTCAGACATTGTTAATTATGTCTCCCTTAGTATTACATACATACATCTTGAACTGAATTATTTTCCCAGTTTTAACATTTATTTCTTGAGATGTTTCTCCTTTATTGAAACTTTTCCCCCCCAGGTTCTCTGCCAATGTGTTAGGGAAAAGCAAGGTTGAATTCAGAGGAAGTGTATCCATATTTTTGTGAACAGAGGGTGGAAAACCATTTAGGAATAACCACCCTCGATACATCAGGCCGGGAATTGAACTCTGATATTCCTGTCATTGTCAGTTCAGTTTATTGCGGAAGTGACACTGTTGGCCATTTGGCCACCGAAGTGGTTTTGAAACTTGTTAAATTTATTGTTTAATCTCAGTGTAGTTTTACAATCAAGATGATATCTAAACACTAACAATGGTTATGTGCGGCCAGTGTACCATTGTGGCAGTGACCTGGGATGGTCAGACTTACTGTGGTTCAACACACCACCCACAAATATAGATTATTGGAGACCATCTCTGGCAATCTTCGGGGACATGGGCAATGAGAATGCGCAATCGCTGCCTCGCTTACAGCAAGAGACACAGAGAGGACTGTATGATGCTATCATACATATTGGTGACTTCGCATACGACATGGACTCGGTATGACATTTTGATTTTAAAAAAACACACCAAATAGACTACTTGCTGCTTTAAATGCCGACTATGGTCAATTTTGTTGTTTTGGATGTAAATTAATGGTAACAAAACTTTTTTTCAGTGCTAAATAAAATAATTTTTTTTTTACTTTCTCATCTGAAATTGCATAAAAAAAGTAATATTAATAGTAGGCCTAAATACTACAATTTTATTCTTACATTCTAATAACCAATAAATGTTTCCTCGGTCCAGGTAATATTTTTCTTTAACCAAAAACTATTTGTACTTCCTGAGGAAGATTCAATGAAAGCATCAAAATATTGAAGTGTGTAAGGTTTTTTACTTTTTTTTGTTCTTTATTTTTACTATTCTTTCATATTTGTTTATTATATATTATATTTTGCATAATAAACTATATTTCATATAGGCCTATATTACTTTTTATTTAATATTTCTTTTCGCTTTACAAGTTAATTGTATTATATTTGGAAGAAGGTACAACAAAGGTGGATATAAACATACAAAAGGAACAAACACAATATTGCTTTTACAATGAAAAGAAGAAAACAGTTCACACTTTACATTGCTGCCACTGGACAAAGAGGTAATGACTGCCTCTTGAATAGAATCAATCATTACCACCCTATTATTATTATTATTATTAGCACCGCGTCTTACTACCCATTCGGGTTATACACACTTAACGCTAATGTGTAATGGTAGGGTGATTGTGAGATGAAATGGAGGACCTACAGTTTAACGTGGAATACGAACCACGGTGGAGGCCTGGCATTCCCCACATTCACAAGATGTCTTGTCAGAGGTGAAGGAAGGGTTTGGCAATCAGATAAATCTGTGCTGGGACCGAGGATTGAACCCCGGCCGCCAGCACAGAAGTCTGACACCTTACCCCTAGACCACCAGGTCACCTACAATTACCACCCTATTCCCTGACCTAGGTTTCATTCTATCAGAACTCATCAGGGAGGAGTGAAACTTACAACGCAACTTTCTAGAAGAAGAAACCTATTACACGTGTAACCGAAAACTGAGAATGATAAAATTCCCAGAATAGGCTGCAAATTGGATAAGATTTGCACAATTAGTTAGTAGCTAATATATTAATTATTTTTGTGTTTGGGTAATTTTACAAGGTCCAAAATACTATCAAATTCTATTCTTCAGCTTAACATGGCAAATCAGGGAAATTGTTAGTATTGTTGGAAACTCCCTTGAGGCTGGCAGACTGTGGTGCGAGGAAGAGGGACGGCAATTAGGATTTGTGATGGTGATAGAAAAGACACATTTTAGTTGTGTGCTAGCAATGTTTGTGTAAAGAAGCAATAATTGTGGGGATGTGCCTGGACTCTATGTGTGGATGTTGTTGAATTGAAGGGAGTATGCAAGGATACAGAAGTGTGAAGATAGGATAGATTAAGTACGAAGTTGTTGTTTTTTGAGCTATATGCACAGTTTATTGCCTACCTCATAAGGGAATGGTGTGATTAGGTTTGTATGTATGCACACGTGGCCAACAGTAAAATAAACTATTGTGAGCCATATACCATATGAGGTATTATAATATTCTTATGTAAGATAGCACCATTGTTACAATCCAATAATGGGCCCCTTGTTGTGCTCCATTTGTTACGATCTCATAACGGGCCCCTTACTTGGACGCCATTTGTTACGCCAACATTAGCTGGCCCCGGGTTTGGACGCCAATTGTTATGTTCTTATAGCTGGTCCACGTTGGGCCGCCAATTGCCACCTTACTTAATATTTTTGGTGATAAATGCCCCACATTTGGAAGTAATTTATAACGTTTAAAATAGTCATTCTCACTTCCCTACATTGGTCTTCACTTTTATGATAAAATAACTAACTTCAGATAGAGTTTGATATTGCTTTATTCAATGATGGTTATTGATACTTCGATAGAAAAATTGACCATGTTGCACGAGCGCCGAGAACACGTCCGTCCGTGACAATGACTGACATCACAGTAAGCTCCGAGATTACATCACTCATGATATATCTCAGTCGAATGGAACTTATACTAGAATGTTTAGTTCGGGAAAACGTATAGAAGGATACAGAATGGCTGAGAACCGGACACTGCCTCAAATTAGAGATGGGCAATAAATCACTGACTGTGATTTTTTCACCAATACCATTTGATCACCTATACTCCCAGTGACTCGATCTCAAAAGTATCGATGATTGAGATATCAGTGATCGGAGATACTCCATACTCACATCAGATGGCAACAGTTACTCGAGCCACCGAGCTAGTATTGCTTCCTCAAGACACTCAAGTAAATACTCGCTTCGCGGCCCTTGTTATTCTTTTATTTTCTACCAGATAATTGAGAATCAGGGGGGGGGGAGGGGGTCGGTCCTCCCTACCCCGGGGGTACCTCCCCCCCGAATTAACCTTATTGACTGGCATGTTTTACGTGCTATTTCTATTTAAAACACTTGATTTCGTAGAGCTCATTTTTCAAAAACAGTATCAGATTGCTATGTAAAAATGACTTCAATGGTTTAAATGTTTCATTCAAATGCGTTTTCAATACAAAATATATGTTGTTAATAACAAAATCTAAAAGCTTGTTTACTAAGTAAATCACATTTCGGATTCTTTTTAAAAGTAAGCTACGAAAAAATATCATTCTTTTTTTCGGTGATCCTATCCCCAAAATCGCTAATAATAAATTAATATAAGTAACAAAATAGAAAATATAAATAAACCTTAATATTTACTATGCATTTATGATCCTAATCATCATATAGTCTAATCTAAAGTTTATTTGCTTCTAATATATGTATAGTTCATCTACTATTAGATGTGTACGGTATTTAAAATAAAATAACAATACAATAATATTATATATGACCTGCATTCCAAATAATATTTCCTAAACCAATCACCATTATGGTATGTTCATTTTTAATGTCACATAAATTTTAACTGTAGTAAAACAAATCACTAAATAAATTACACAATTACAAGAGTTTATTATTGTGCGTCAAATAAGTTTTAATATTGGTATTAAAGTTTAACATAATGTTTGTTGGACAGCTAATTTTGCCCAAATTACATACCATTTCACTATAAAATATTAATAACATATGTTTTGCTTTCTTTTCTTATCAACTGTATGAAACATCTTAAAACGCATACTTTTGTATTGACTGTACATTAGTCAGGCAACATGAAACCCAGATGAAACCTTGAAAGATTAGGTAGCTGTATGTCGATTGTCAATGTCAGTGACAACAAGAAGAGTTTATGTTAGGCCTTTAAGTATCGAGTTCCATTGCAAGCCGCCAAACACCCGAGTAGTTAGTTCTCCTTCCAACCGATACTCATGGGACTATTCGAGTAAATACAAAATACCCAATACTCATAAATACTCCATACTTCATACTTCATACTTGATTGTACTCGCATAGTCGGAGAGCAGATAAATACTAATTAGCCTTGACCGTGGTTGGAAAGTGAAAAAATATCGGTCCATCAAAACACTGTGAATACAGGTCACAGTGAAAAATCACTGGTATAAATCACCGATATTTTAAAATCATTTATTCACTTATATCGTAAAATCACGGTTTCGCCCATCTCCAACTCAAATTGACCATCTACATTAATCTGGGTTGTTCGAGAGCAGGAAATTTTTAAAAGACTTTTACATTGCAATTTTGACTTAACTCTACGTCACACACTGAAGTTAATTTCAGTAGCTGATGCCTCCTAACTTAAGGGCGTGAACTTAAAAACAAGAAATAACTAGTAATTTCCTAGTTAGAATCTGGTAACTATCATATCTGAATAATTTAGATGAAGACTTGTTTTAAGTGCCAAGTAATAAAATATAAAATTCATATAAAAATATATATAACTAAGACGAGAATATTGTTAATGCTTTCAAATATTCCTTAGGGTCAAATCGAGGACATTACACCTTATCCAACATATAAAGATACCTCTCAACCTTGGAGTACTTATAGTACTTGGCACCTTTTAAGACATTATCTAACCTTTATTTTTACATTTTATTCATATTTTCACTTTTTGTTTTATTATTTTTATTTAATGTAACATTTAATGTCAAACCATTCCATAGAGATTTGAGATGTTTCATGTTTTAAAATGGAAGTTTTTTTGAAGGGCATTAACAATTAAATTATTATAATATTAATATCGGTACTTGGCTGATGACTTGATGGTATGGGGGGAGAAGAAAGAATAAGTACAGGTACAACTACAAGAATGGAACAAGGAAGTAAAAGAGTGTGGAATGAAATTTAGCATGGCAATTGTGTGAAGTGATGATAATGACAAGGAAGAGGGTAGGGCCTAATAATGCTATAAAGTTGGATGGAGTAGAGCTGAGAAAAGTACAGAATGTAAAATATCTTGGAAGTGTTATTGAGGATAAAGGTGGAAGTAGAGAGGAATTATTGGGAAGAGAACAGCAGGGAGAGTTGTTCTATTGGTGTATAAGAAACCTGCTATAGAGAAGTGAAGTCCCCTTGAAATGTGAGGAAGTGTCGTACCGGGCCTACTTTGTACCCATTGTCATATGTGCAGAAGAAACATGAATATTGAACGTAAGAGAAACTAGGAATGTGGAGGCCACGGGAATGAGAAGTTTGTGAGGAATATTTTAGCTGCCACAAGAAGAAACAGTATTAGGAATGAAGTTATCCGGGAAAGAGTGAGGGTACAGGTAGTAAATGAGAATAGAGGAAGCAAGACTTAGATGGCATGTTCATGTAAAGAGGATACCGAAGAAAATGTTGGAAATGAAGTATGTGGGGGAAAACACCATAGGGGAGGTCAAGAAAGTGTTTAAGTGAGAGGAGAAGAATGATTGAAGAATAGAGGAAGATGGAGGCATTTTACTAAACTGACCCGGCTACCGGCTGGAAGCAGTTGATGATGACTTGGCTTCCACATTCTCACTCATTCCCACTCAAATCATATATTAATGTAACTTTATTTATATTTATATATTAATTTGTCTTCAAAGAATGGTTGCCAACATCCTAAGGGGCTTATTTGTAGTCTACTTTTGAGACACAATCACTCTTCTGGTATATGAACAACAAGCAGTTTAAGTCGAATAGGGGATTGGCTGCCATCCAAATCTCGACAATACCTTCTGTCTTGAATTAAACATTTAATATAATTATTTGATGTACTTAATGTGCACTTTCTAAACTGACTAATCATATCATCACACATCTTAATAAACTAACTTATAGAACAGACACAACACTCAGCCCCCCGACCATTAATTTACCATTGTGAAAGGGGAAACCCACATTTCACCAATGATAATTTTTTCTGCGATGCTGGGAGTTGATCCTGGCACCCTTAACTCAGTAGACAGACATGCTACCAATCGAGCTAAAGTGTCCGACTTGAAACAGTCTTACATTATTTCATTGACTAATTTTCATTGGACCTACTCTCAATAACAGTTTTGTTTCCATTTGTTGGCCACAATGTGACTTTAATGTCAACAAGGCTTCAATCTCAATTAATCAGAGTCCAAGAAAATGACAAGCTCAAAATATAGCACTAAAAAGAGGCCCAATGCATTATAATTTTGCTCTTTGTTAAAAAAATGTAACTCATTGATTGAAAACACATATAAATTCATAATTATTAAATTTTACTTTGTTTTTACTTTGATTACTGGTAGTGCTCATTTAGTGATACTTAGGTGTTCCTGAATTGGTGATCTCACAGTCTAAGGCGTCACTCCCATAATATATTGGATTGTCAGTGATGGGGAGGTCAAGGGTTGCATTCTGGTCAAGTTTACTTAGGGTAATTTTTTTTTACTAAAGTTGGGTCCCACCTCCCCTCCTCACAAATGTGGGTACATTTCTTTAAAATTCCACCTTATTCCTACCTTATTAGTGTAAAGCGGTAGTAAGATTTGTCAAATAAAATAACAAAAAAATCACTCCACTTAGAAGGTTATATTGTATATCATGTGATTAATAACTTATTGCAATGTATGATTGTAGGAACATGGTGAAGTTGGCAATGAATTCATGCGTCAAATTCAGTCTGTGGCTGGATATGTTCCATACATGACCTGCCCAGGGAATCACGAAGAAGCCAAGTATGTACTTTTGTGATTGAAACAACGAAAGTTGAACCACTCGAATCCAAAATATAATAAAACTCTGAAAAATTTATGCTACAATAAAAAAAAAAACCTTGTTATGTAACTTTGTATAGAATTTTTTCTATTCACTGATTAATTTTTCAAATGTCATTGTTTGATTTGTAAATTCTTAAACATCAAAAAATAATGGCCTGGTAAAGTATTTCTACATGACCATGTAAAGAAGTCATTTTTTGTTTATTTCAGGGAATATGTTGACTTGTTGCAGGTGTGCGCATGTGTGTGCACACATACACACAAATTAGTCTTACTTTAACTTTTGTTTAGGCTTGCCCAGCATAACTTTATTTTCATGGGAAGTTTGTTGTTTTTTATATGTTTTATATCTGTCTATTTATATGAAAAAGGAATATTTACACAAATTCAAAACCATATGTATTTGTGAAGGTGTGAAGTGTTAAGTGTAAAAGTGTGAGAAGAAATGAAGAGAAGTGTGGTTATTCCTATCTAGACTTAACCTAACTATCCTTTCAGGTTGACTTTCTTCACTATCACTTACTTTACATCATTGAACAGTGTTAATATATTTCCAAGCCATTAGACAATTCATTTTATTATTTATTTTTATGGTGTAATTTAAGGACTGTAGGGTTTCATAAAAATGGCTATATTTAAAAAATCTTTATCCTAGAATGTTGAAGTGTTATTCTTTATAAGAAAAATAAACTTGTACTACAAGTCACCTTTGTTAGCCAGAAGAACTTTTCTTCTGAGATGCTGGTTTCACTACTGTAATTTTCAAACCAAGATGATACACGCAATGGGTGCTTTCCCTGGTCACACTTATAACTGTGGCCCTAGTTATTTCCTTGCTTTAAATTTATATAATTTAATAAATATCACTCTGATTGTCAACCAAACTATTTGAAAAAAAAAATATTTATTTTTCACCACATTTCATATGTGCACAGTAATTTTTTTTTAGCAGTCAACAATACCAGCACCACACATTTATATATTTATATGTTCAAGGAATAGAACCCTTGAATCATCAAATCCTTAAAGGATATTTGAGAATCAAGAAAATTTCAAGACTCAAATGCTTAACCCTTTGTTGCCAAAGTCGCTCAGAGTGATCCCATGTTTTCAAGCTCTTAGTTCAGTATTTAGTCAACAGATAGGGTAGATTTTATTTCCACTGCACTCTCGTATGTTCAAGCTACTTTTATTTATCTTTGCACTTTAAGTTTCAATATATCGAACATGAACATTATTTTATAACTTTATGAGTTTTATATTTGGCCTTGTTTGTAAACATGGCTACTAAGAGGAAAGCTGTGATTCAAGACATAGAAATACTTGCAATATTTATTGATAGATCAAGCGAGAGTGATCAATTTGTTAGTGATTCAGAATTTGTAAATAATGAAACTGAACAGGAATTATATTCATGTGAAAGTTAAAAATCAAAACAAGTAGAAGTGGCAATTGACATTGATAACACGAGTGTGAATACGAGTGATTCCTGTTGGGATGAAATAAATCTTGAAGATCAGGATAATCCACCACATCCTCTTCATATTTATGCAAAAGTACCAGGTTTGAAGTCCCCCCTCTCCCTTTCTGATATTCAAAGCCAATTATTTATTTTAAATTTTATATTACTTATAACCGTGCTAAAGTTGATGTTCACTGAAACAGCTACTATGCATAACCCAATTTTAGTGTAAAACCTAAAGTTAGTTTTTTTTTAAATTTTTATTATATACTCAGTTTTTGTATGTTATTTTCAGTGATTTATTCTATTTCAGGCTATTTAAATTTTCAATGCCTAAAAATTAATGTTAAATAAAACAGTAACTTTTTTTTATATTTTAGATAGTGATTTTTTTACTATATTTAAAAATTAAAAAAGTATATGTATAATTATATCATCGGATTGGCAAGCACGTTAGTTAGTTTATGTAAAAGTTGGAGTGCAAAATGTTCAACACCTAATAAGTTATTAAAATTTAAACAAAATTCTGTATTTTTCAGCAAAATAGCTGGGCCCTTTAGCACATTTTTTTGTCATTTCTTTTGGCACTCAAAGGGTTAAAAACAATTTATATATTTTTCAATTTTTCAAGTGAAATTAATTTTAGAACATAATTCTGGTTATTGGTGGCTCAGAACCAATTATATTAATTATAGGATAAACTTAACAACCAAGCCCCTGACCAGTAATTTATCACTTATTTTTACATCCATTACTGTTTCCAGCATATGGCCTGAGTCAGTTTTTTATTCAAGCCATATATTTTACACTACCATGTGGCTACGCCTGTCGTAGCTTCATGTGCTTTATAATATATCTTAAGACTAGGACAGGAACAACATCCAGTCCGCGGCCATCAACTTAAAGATTTGGGATTAGAAAGTAAATTGGATATTCAGATTCAATATTCAAATTTGTAAAATAGTGGATTCGATCCAACTCTAATATATACTTATAAAAAAATAATTCATAGTACATACATGGCCACTAGATGGAATCGCTAGAAACATATTCTCATAATCCTGCACTTGCTGTTACACAGTTGTCAGTGTTTTTGGTTTGTAAAATAAACTTTGAACTGCACTTGAAACTCCCCGCTAACATACACACTTTACTGAGAGTTACGAATTGATGATATTTGACAAGTTAATGCTAAACCAGAGCTAATTAGAAGTTTTGTTGTTGGGAAGAATCCACTGTTATGTATTCCATTTGTTGGTAAAAAGAGGATATTTTTTTTTCTCTCTCTTCAGTAACTTCAGTGACTACCGGAACAGATTCACAATGCCAGGAAATTCTGAGGGTCTTTGGTACAGTTTCAACATGGGCCCCATCCACTTCATCTCTTTATCAACAGAGGTTTACTACTATCTGGACTACGGTATCAAGATGCTTGTAAAGCAGTTTGATTGGCTCGAGAAAGATCTACAGGTTTGTGGAGGGGGGGTATGGGTTCAATTTAGTCTCATATACAATACTACTGTGAAAATAGTGATATATACTCATTGTGAATCAATCAGCTTAGTGGCAGCTATGGTTTTTCTGTAATGGACTACAGATTAAATTAAATACAGACTTTTAAACATATTAATAGTTGTAGGCCTATATGTGATTGAGTCTGATGATAAAAATGAGCAACATTTATTCTAATGGACAGTAGACCCTTCTGAAAGCACTGATGAAAGGCTTGTGTTGTGATGTTGTCTAAATGTGTGTTACATGATGTGAGTTAAGTTATCAAAATTGAAACATTAAATTTGACTGTAAATAATCAAATATAATACACATGCACCACACCTTTTGGTAATATCCGGAGTGACAACATTACATACTTTTTTCTTTCCCTCTATTTATTAAATAACTGTATTTTTATTATACATGGCAGTTACACAACTTATAAAACAAAAGAACATACAATTGAGTCTCTAGCTTTTGCCACAAGATCACACCCCTATCCAGTAGCAGCATCTCAAAATCAAACACTTTGTAAATAAAAATACAGTTTTTCCATTATATATATAGTGCTGTCGCTCAATGAAGTAACTTTAAATATGCAATTACTTCAGTATCTCCAACTGGTTGTTTATGAGCTAGAAGTGACCATCTTGAACAATTAGAGGTGAAATCACAGTAAGAGGACTTTAATACAGTGTTATTTAAACAATTTGCCTAGCACTAACTTGGGGAAGCAATGTATGACTTAGTGTTTTATAACTCCAGGAAGCATCAAGTCCCAAGAATCGTACTCTGCGACCTTGGATCATTGTGTATGGACATCGACCCATGTACTGCTCCAATGACAACAAAGATGACTGTGTGTACTATGAAACACTCACTCGGATTGGCTTACCTTTCTTAAAGTGGTTAGTCACTCAGGTATTCATTAATATTCAATTAAATGCTTTGGCTAAATCAGACACGATTGTAAATCCAAAGGCCGGGAGTCCAGCTTATCTTTGTGGAGGTTCACTGATTTTGGAATGGTATTAAAACATACAATATTTATAAACATGTTTTAGAGTTTTGTCAAATCCACTATTTTATGAATCCCGAATTCAAATGTTGGAAAAATTACAAACATAAGAGGAAATATAAATATAATAGAGTAACAGAAATAGTAACGAAATGTTAACATTCTCTCTTAAAATCCATTCATTGAACATTCAGTTAACTGTTAAATTACTTGTCTGGGTTTTATTTGTTAGGTTCGTCCTATAATTATAATTGGTTATGAACCACCAATAAGCAGTTTTAGAGTTCTAAAACAAATTTCATTATAAAGATTTAAAAAAAAATTTTTTTTTTAAAGGATTTGATCCTCGAATACGAAACTTTCTCGAGCTATGATATTTTCCATATGGAAGAACCACAAGATAGATGAAGCCTCTTGTTACATATTTAAATTTTTATAAATTATGTTGAATCTTACTGAAAGTTACCAAATATGCTTTATTTATGACTTATATAATTAATAGTTTATTTCTAATGATATATGAAAGGAGGTACCTTCTTCCATGTATAACAAAATACACCTAAAAAAGTGAACAGATGTTTTCCTTAAAGTAATATCATTTATATATGTGTACATTTTTTTATAAACTATAATATATCCAAAACTTAATTAATACTATATACTGGTTGTCCATTATAGGGAAAGACCGCTTCCCCCTAAAAACTCGTGTCATTTTGCCAGTGAAATGTAAACTCCTTTAAGAATATCAATCTGAAATTAAAAGCTGTCCTTTAAATGTGATTTCACGGTATCAGCTTATTTTCTTGTTTTAACAACACATCTTATGATATCATGCTGGTTCTGATAGTCATCATCATCATCATCATCATGTTTCCAGCTTGTGGCCGGGTCAGTTTAGTAAAATGCCTCCATCTTCCTCTATCCTTCCTCCTTTAATAATGTATTCCATTATTCTCCTCTCACTTGAACACTTTCTGCATCTGCTCCTCCCATCGCTCTACTGGCCTCCCTTGCGGTCTTTTATCTAAGTACTTCATTCCCAAGATTTTCTTTGGCATCCCCTCTTTTTACATCCTCATTACATGTCCATACCATCTAAGTCTTGCTTCCTCTACTATCTCATGTACTCCCTCATACACATACTATCTCCAGATAACTTCATTCCTAATCTTGTTTCTCCTCGTGATAGCTAACATGCTCCTCACAAACTTTATTCCCACGGCCTCCACTTTCTTAGTCTCTCTCACATTTAATGTTCATGTTCCTGCTGCATGTGTGACAATGGGTACAAAGTATGCCCATTACAACACTTCAAGGGCACTTCTCTTATCCATAGCAGGTTTCTTACACACCAATAGAACAATTCTTCCTGCTGTCCTCTTCTCGTTAGATCCTCTCTACTTCCATCTTTCTCCTCATTCACGCTTCCAAGATATTCTAAGTTCTGTAAATTTCTCAGATCTACTCCATCCAACCTTATAGCTTTATTAGGCCTTACCCTCTGCACCCGCTTTTTCTTATGATAGTGGGGTTTGGTATTAGTTACTAATAGCTAAAACATAAAATGCTGTCTAATTCACATTTGGTGCTATTTAACTTTTCGGAGGGAACTGGTTTGAAGTCTTGGTTATGGCGCATATGTTGTTAGGTTTGGCTTGGAGGACTTGTTGTACCAGCATGGTGTGGATCTGGAGATCTGGGCCCATGAGCACTCCTATGAGAGGCTGTGGCCGCTCTATAACTACAAGGTGTACAATGGCAGTTACGAGGAGCCGTATCGAAACCCTGGAGCACCCGTTCATGTAACTACTGGCTCTGCTGTAAGTAAATATGTCAATAATATAGAGAAAGTACAATTCAATAAGTTACAGTAACAAAAATATACTATCAGTTAACTAATTTTTGAAAAGTGCGCGGAAATGATAGTTTTAGAGTTGTGCAAAGTTTTGAAAAGTCAAAGGTCATCTCTTATTTGCTTAGTCTTCAACACACAAAATTTCATTCGCATCTACAAAATTATTTGAAGCAAACTAATATGTTTGACAAGTGTTATTCGACACAAAACTCTTAACCAAATGATCATTTCAACTATCAATTGAGTTTTTTCATAGCACCCCACATATTATAAGTTAGCTCGTGTGTACAAAATTCAGTTTCCTTTGGTAATTCACACTGACTGGCATTTTTTTCAAGGTTTATTAAGTTTTATTGTTTTCTTTTTGAATTTTCTATATTTTCTAAAAGCTAAATGCTGCGTCTGAACATATAACTTTAATAAGTTTTTATTTTTATTTAATATGTATGAAATAAAGTGCATTGGGCAAAAAAATGTGTAATAAATAAAATGATAGAATATTAGGAAAAGAGTAGCGTACAAATGAAAGTAAAAAGTTAACACATATTTACACGTACTTGAACATTTAGGTTGGGTGGTTTTCTAGACTTTGTGATCCATTGATATGCCAGTTTCCATCTTCTTAACTGAGACATATTGCATTGTGTCTTGTTAAATGATCTTAACACCTTGACAGTGTAACTTCATCAGTCAACTTTGAGGACTGCTACACTGTCAAGGTGTTAAAATCATTTAACAAGACACAATGCAATATGTTTCAGTTAAAAAGATGGGAACTGGCACATCAATGGATCACAAAGTCTTAGAAACATCTCAACCTAAATATACGTTAATTACAACCCAGAGTAATAGAGAAACTTACAGAGAATTTCAACTCCACCAGATAAGTTTTCATTCTTACCAATCAAGTTGGCATCACTGAAATCAACATCATGTTTAGTCTATCTACTATTTTCGAGTTTGGCTTGCACTTCACTTACCATGTGAAAACGTAATCTTTTCACACCCCTAGTTAATTTTTGAAAATACAGAAAATAAATTAAAACTGGCAATCAAAAATAATAAATTGGGTGTGCTCAGTTCAAAAATTGATCATGTTGTGAAGAGCTTTCTCTTCTTGTTTTTATGGTTTATTTGAATTGTCCTGGTTTTTCACTAATTGATGAGTTGTGAACTAATGTGGTTTGATTGCCACATGATTTGAAGCCTTTTTATAAGGTTTATAAAAAAATTAGGTTTATTCATCTGGCTTTTTATATCTAGGGGAAATACTGCAGACTCCTTTAGCACGCCTTTGTGGATGAATTCTGATAGAATGAATCCACGTTTGAGGGATTTAGAGGTAATAATTGATTTTCTCCGAGTGGCAGCCATGTAAAGTAATAACTGTGTTCCTCTTTTCATTGTAGAAGCCACAATTTGCTTGTTTCTATCCTTCTTTCATACATAACAAAATACTGAACTTTTGAAAACCCACTGAAATACAGTGCAGTCACTTGTAGGCCTAAGACCTTATTTTAATCATTCTTGTCAAATCAAAGAGATTCCCCTCATTTAGGCTCCAATTGTCGCTTTGCTGATTCTTCCCCATCTTCATCTAGGAGTTATTGTTGTGGGTTAGTGCCACAGACGTGCGTTAATTGTTGTGTTGTTGATTTTGGGCCTCTTCTACTCTTAAATCAATCAGTCTGGCAATTGCGCTCCATACTGTAAATTAAAACTTAGAAGACGTCTTCTGTACAATGTAGGCAGAAGGTTATTATTATTGAAATAGTAAGATAATAATTATCCTTTGTTCAAATGTGAATGTATATTATTTACCTATTTTTGATTATAAATCTTACAGAATAAAGTTCAACCATCCATGCATAATATATGTGGTATTCTTAACAAGCTTTATGCAAGTACTACATCAAAAAATAATATAGTCATATGCTAGACCCACAGACTTGTGTTCTACTTTAAAAGTACATTGAGTGTATCTAAAGAGTTAAAGAAATGCTATGCACTTCTCCTTCCACTTAATTATTCCTAATACAAACACTTATTCAACAAATCAAAGCCTTCAATATAGTCACATGACTTATAAAAAAATACAAGGCTCATAACACATTGAAGAAAATATTATTAAAACTGTTCCCACAGCTAAAAACATCTGCCTTGGGAAGTTCAAATGACTTCCGCCCTTGCAAGTTCTGTAAACTACCAGATCAAATACCAGACTAGCTGTCAGCAGATAGAACAGAGCTATGCATTATCATTTCCCAAATGAAGACAGGACAGCGAGACGAGTAAAACAAATGAATAGTAAAATATAATGTGATGTTAATTTAGAAATTAAAGGGCGTTAAAAACATAAGAGGAATATTACAATCATAAAAAGTTACAGTGTTACAGCATTACAATTTGAATTTTAAAATTAATTTGTAGTAAATGCTAAATTGTAAATAGTAAACTAAATATCTGTATTAATAAAGGCTATACGTTAAAACATAACACAACAATTGTAAAAATGATTAACTTTTAAAAGCAAATAAGAATAGGTCCCACTTAGTGAAATTTGGCAGTTTTACTCAATTTTATTAATTGTTGGGAAAACATTTAATAATTCTTTCACCACAATTGTTGGCAGTTATTTTATTATAAAACACTGCCTGACCTCCTTCCAGATATAACATATTGTTTTTAAAATTGTGATTTATCAGATTTGATTTTCTTAGCAATTAACTGATGATGTTTGATAACAGCAATCCCTGTGGGGGGTTCTTGGTAATGATTTGTTACTCCTTTGATGAGCAGGGCTGCCAAGAAAACCACGACAAGTTCAAAAAGCAACAGCCTAGTTGGTCGGCCTTACGCAGCGATGACTATGGCTACTCCAGACTCAAGGTTCACAACCAGACTCATCTATTCATGGATTATGTTTCAATCGACAAGGTATATCTTACACTCTCTTATTAATCATTAATGTGTGTGCTTGTGAGTCTGACATTGACAGCCCATCTCATCTAACTTAGGTGACACAGTTTCAACCAGACGTCGCATCGTTGTTCGGTTTTATATTTTATACTAAAAAAAATACAATAGGATTGAGACCAATGAAAATGTTTTATCATATTTTAAAATTAACACAAAATAGAAAAATAATTATTCTAAAAAACTAGAAAATAGAGTTTGGCTGAATCCACTATTTTTACGAATCCCAATCTTCATTTAACTTTAGAATCCCGAGTAGCAAATCTTGGAAAAATTTATGTAGGCCACCTCAGAGTAAATAAAAATATAATGGTATAGAAATAGTGATTAAATGTTTTAAAAAATCCTTATAGTACATTTCTACATGTGTTAAATTAATGGTCTGGGACCTGGTTGCTGAGTTTGTCCTTTAATTATGTTGGTTCTGAGCAACCTATAGGCAGTTTTAGAGCTTTAAAACAAAAATATGATAAATAGAGATTTTTTTTAAGGATTCAAGTCTTGAATCCGATATTTTCTTGAATCTCGAATGACGAATGTTTTTGAGGGTCCTATCCCTACTATAAAACTGTTCTCAATCATGCTACTGTCAAGTAAAGATTGCAACAAACACCATTTCACTACATTTTATGGTTCAAGTGTAATCTTCTATAGAATTATCCATTAAACTCTCTGCGAGAAGAGCTCTTAAGCTCCAACAATATAGTGTTTTGCCAGGTTTGATTCCCAGTTTGTTCAAAAATTAATCATTGGCAAATTGTATTTCAGGTGGGCTAGGTGTTGTGTCTTTTCTATTACTAGCCTATCTCCAGAGATGGGCCACTTGACTCCTCGAATCCACCGAATCCTGACACATATTCGAGATTCGAGTATTCAGTGTTTTACTGGATTCAATGATCGAATCTTTCACCTCATAAACAAAGCATAATATTTTGAATTAAAAAATTACTTAGTTAGGCCTACTCGTAAAGCACAAATTGAACCCTATTTCTAACCCTAAAACCTACCTAATATGGTTCAAATACAAAAATAAGTAGCAAGTCAACAAAAAAGGAAAGAGTGTGCTAAGTGAGTAAAGACTATAAAAAAAAACTGGGCAATAAACCAATACCCAGATCAATTTGTAGCAATTGCGGCACTTGTCCACACGGTCATCCTCACCAATATAAATATAAACATTCCCCTGATTAAATTACCAGACAACATTATAGATAGCGTTATACCTAAGGATAAATAAGTTTAAAAAAATAGAGTAAGTAGAAAAGATTCATCAAATAGGTTGTTTATTAGATATTCAAATAAACTGTAAACAACAATTAATATGAAAAATCCCATAAAGGAGAGAAATAATGTATACAATATTTTGTGACCACAATAGCATAGCTTTGTTAGAAGAACGCATTAAATGTTTTAGTAATCACAATCACTAATTTACGTAATCAAAAATTTACAAGTTGGATGCGAATTTATTAGCCTGAAAGAATAGTATAGAACACATAAATGAAGTCTCTGAGAAATACTTATGTTCCTTACATAAACATCAAACTTAATTCTATCAATATCCTTACATCTCTTAGTCCCGACAAAAGGTAAAATATGTTTTACCTAGACATAAAACTATCAATTGACTATAAAGCAGAGCAATACACATTTAAATTGCCAACGCTCAAAATATTACCATCAATAACCCAAGTTATTATGGCGGCTATTACTAACTTCAATACTAGCGCTGATGGCACCCAATAACCTAAGTTCACAAGCAAACATAGAAGATAAAATATAAACAGAATTATTTTCAAATTAGAGTACAATAACTCAAGTTCACTATATATGAGAAAAGTTTTAAGTCCAAAAGCAATATTATAACTCTTAACAACATTAGCTATATTTTTTAGTTAGAGTCCAAAATCTCAAGTTCGTTATGATTGGGAAAAGTTTAAGTCCAAAAGATAATATTACAATTATTAACAACATTAGCTTTATTTTCTAGTTAGGGTCCAATATTTCAAGTTTGTTATGTTTGAGAAAAGTTTAAGTCCATAACGAAAATATTACCATTAACACCATCACAAGTGCTATTCTCTAATCAGTCCAAAATAAATAAAGTTCAATAAGCCAAAAAGAATTTTGGAATAAAAATATTTCATGCCGAAAAGAATTTTGCTTACATTATTATAAGTTTCCGAAGCCTCAGCTTCCCCTAGCGAAACCGAAGCCAGTTCAAGAGTTGCTCTCCACTCGCACAATCAATCTTTTATACGATTATAGCACAGTCCACAGAACACGGAATGAGGGGATAACAATGGGAGGGGGGGGATTCTACATGCTTCTAGACCAGAGTAGAAACAAAAACTGGGCACTGGCGGAGAGTATCTTCTTTTCTATTGAAGATCTTTGGTCAGGAAATCTTGTGACTTAGCGTTGAATTGGTGCGGCTTCAGTATTCTGTTGTCAGTTGACGCGTTTGGATGTGTGTGTAGCGATGGGGGGATTGAGTGTGTAGCCAGGCCAACAGCAGACAGTGTCCGTGCAGTGAAATTGGGTAAGTCAGTTTGTTGTTGATTTGTGTATTGCCGTCTTGTGGCTAATGCTACAAAATTAATCCATAATCTTTATTTTGTCGAAAAAAAAAAGATAATCATGAATAAAATCATTATTTAAAAAAAATTGTTAAGTGTGGAAAATCTAACTTGCCCTACCCCCCCAACCGTATGGGAAACTTGGACTTGATCGTTTCAGCGCATGCTGACTTCTAAATCTCTCACCTCACGAACAATCTTGTAAAAATTTTAATGAACACATTAAAACTCTTCAAAAGCTGAAAATCAAAACTAGAATTACAAATAAACTAGAAATAAATAAAACACATTACACATGATACAAAGTCGGCCACCATGACGTATATTATGTTTACTCGACAGAGTGATGATTAAATAAAGATACTGTTTATTCTTACTACCCAACTGGTTTTAATCATCTACAACTATGCAAAGAACCCCAATTTATTGCATATTATGATCTTTAAGTTTGATATTTTGTTGGGTTTCATGAAAAATAAATACTGTCAACAGTCACACACTGTTTATTTATGCCTACCGGTCTACATATTGTATATCGATTGTTTGTTTGGAATTGATTCGAGTAATCTGATCACTTGGTAAGCGCTATCGAGTTTTAATAATCAACAACTTGCTAATTCATAATTTGTTTTTAAATTGATTTTAACTAAGAGTTTACTATTTTTTTAAAATATGTTATCGAAGTAATTGTAAAAGTATTCAAACTTATTCCTGGCTTATAAAACAGGAATGAACATATTGAAAGAATCGAAAATATGTTCGTGTTTTAAATATAATGTATTCTCAGAAATCGATATATCGCAAGAATTGAATATATTTCTTGTTTTCTACATGAATATAGCTAATAGATAAATAATAAAATAATAATAAAACATACTTAGGCATTAGTGAGTTCACAATCTCCAATGCATGTTGTTTTAGTCTTTATTAAAAAAATCTGTTTGTATTTTTATTTTTACTTTCTTGTTAAAATAAATTATAATTCTTCAAAGATGATTAAAATTGATCAAAAGGTAACTAGACCTAATCTGTTTGTTTATTTCACAAGTTTTTTTAGAAACTTAACTCATTCTATCAACACTTTTAAAAATAACTAAAAGACACTCAAATTTTAATAGATTTGGTTTTTAAACAATAATCTGAGTCTAGATTGTTTAATTTGGCTGTATTTCAACCATTATTTTGTGAGGAGTGGCTGGAGTTGATTAAAATTGAAAGCATGATTGAAATAAATCTTAATTTACAGTTTTGGCCTATATTGTGTAATGTAGGTCTATTCGTAAATCATTAACATTTCTAATAATTTGTTAGGATTCAGATTCGAAAATAAAATGTAGATTCAGATTTGACCCATCTCTAGTTATCTCTACTAGGAAAACCTCGTTTCACTTTATGAGGTAATTGTATTATTAGGTTAGTAACTAAATCCTGTCCTTGGTCCCGGCACAAATTTATCTGATTTCCAAACTCTTCCTTCACCTCTGACAAGACATCTTGTGAATGTGGGGAATGCCAGGCCTCCAC
>CABFVZ010003935.1:34270-53891 GCA_902151445.1 Timema monikensis | reverse complement strand
ATCATACACTACTCGTTCGTCAATGGTTAGACAACAGATTTAATGGCCAATGGATCAATTGAGTGGCCAGCAAGGTCATCTGATTTAACACCCCTAAGACCTATATTATTTTATGGGGACATTTATGGGACTAAGCCAGCAAATATCGAAGAGTTAAAAAATAGGATAATATTAAAATTTTGCATGTAGAAATATTACCAAAGTAACCTTACGAAACCTTAGAAGTGAATTCGAAAATCTACTGTATCATTGTTTAGCTCAAAATGGAGAGCATTTCGAAAACTTCCTTTAAACCTAAAATCATGAAAAGTGTTGTTTTCAATAATTATTTTACAAACACACGTGTGAGAGCACATAACACACAAACACATGTACCTTCTCGAGCTATGTTTGAAGAGTCCAGTTCTAATGTCGCGCCCGCTGCCGGACACTCAGAAGCTTGTGAGGCTCATTTCTTGTGATAGCTTTTACTTTTAAAAGCATAAAACCACCATTTTGAAAATAGCATAACGTTATCTACAGGAAAATGTAATAAGGAATAGGTTGTATCATTAAAAATTAATCCAAGTGACCTTAACGTCACCTTAGCAACGCCCCCCAAGGTCGTACCAGCCTTACCACCGTACTTCCCCCTTAGAACCAAACAACTTTGGCTTAAAACATTTTTTTTCTACAATTAGTTGTTTTCGAGATATTTTGGTGGAAAGTTTTCAAATAAACACCCCATATATATACCATTATAGTGATCTATTACGCAACAATGGTTCTAGGAATACATACCACACATTCCACGTGTTGATATTCGCTGGGACTATCATCAAATCTAAATTAATGGTGCAGAGATAAGAAAGGTAGAAATGAGAGGAAATGTAGGCCTACCCACTGTTTCGTAGAGGACCCAGCAAGGATTTGTTTTTCTTTCGGGTTACTCGCCGTGCACTTTCTGAGCCAACTGATTATATTAGCACATGATTTACAAACTAACTTAATTATAGAATAGATACAACACATTGTCCTGGCCTTTAATTCATCACTGGGTAAAGTGAAACCTCAATTTCCTCGATAATATTTTTTCTAGCCATGTCGAGACTCGATCCCAGGACCTTTACTCAAGTGAACAGACGCTATTGAATTAGCCAAGGAGTTGGACAACACGGTGTGTTCGAACCCTAACTTATCTTCTACTGGCAAACCAGACAAGACGAGACTGACACCTTTATCAACTAGGCAAGCTACAAACAATTAATATCCAAGCACCAAGATGTACACGGTACACTCGGAAAACACAAATATGGACACTTTTACTGTGTACAAGTAAAGAGACTTATAGTTACATTAATTGTAACTCGGACGTTTATAATAATAAGTAATATAGTAATATTATCTGATGTTAATATTGCAAGCATATTGAGTTCAGTGGTTCCCAATTGGTGAACTGCGACATTTTGAAAATGTGCCGCCAATTCCTAAGGTTTTAATTTAATACTGGGTTGTGTATAAGCTACAGGTTAAGTACGAGTCAAGGCTATCCAGATAAGGTTGACGTTACCAAAATACATGGATATCGTTAAATGAGAGCTGATTGAATATTGTTTTTCAAATCCATCCGGATAGTGTTGACATTTAACCACCCGCACTTGGATAATGTCACATTCTAGAGTTTATTTTAGGTTAGTTAGGTAAAGCTAAGCTATGTTAGGGTTAACTTAGACTAGGTTAGGTTAGTAGAAAGGAAAGCATTAAAATGAGGCATTCCGAATGTTCGTGCATTTCCGCAATCCACTTTCAGGTCTCAGATTAAAATATCGTTCCAAAATTTAATATGTACTAAAACATGCTTAGTTTTACAAATAGTTTTCAACGTTATCCATGTCTTCCTGGCTAATGTCGGGATTATCTGAAAAAGGTCAAAAATGAGATAAAATTACTTTCTATTTCTTTCTTTATCCATGTACTTGGTACTGTCGACATCTCTCAACTAATCTCGGAGTGGACAGTATGAATATCGAATATTAAAACGGATCCCCCAGTAGCTTTAACTACCCACTTTAAAAGACACTCGTTTATTTCACACAATGTTTGGGACATTTAATTTACTTTAAGGTTGATTCTATTTGAAAAGTGTTTTCACCTATTAGTATTCTATTATAGAGGTTTACTAAGCAATCTGCTCATTATATAATCTTTCTACTTATAATATTAATAATATTGTATGTATCAATATTTTTATTATTTTAAAGTAAAATAATAATCTCACCTATGGATGAATCAATCGGATCCATAGCCGAAAAATGTCCTTTAAGGCGCGTGTGGTATTAGGGGTGGTAGTGTAAGTGTTACAATCAGAACCTCCGCAGACACCTGATGTGCTGGAGACATCTTACAGTAGTCCCATGCACCTGAAACAAACATAACTTTGTATTAGTATTTTTATAGTAATTAGTGATGGCCATGAATAATCATACAGAAACTACCTATTAATCTACATAGTCATTTTTACAATGATAGCTATGGTCCAGCCGGGAATCGAGCCCGGGACACCTCGATTAGAAGGTAGGCATTCTACCACCCTCAATTTTGTTCATGAAAAACCCACCAATTTAGCACATTATTCATATTTCAAAACTTTTTTTTTGTTTGGTTTTTAAAGAGTAATTACTCTTTCTTACAAATCTGGTCTTTCATAGGCCAGCTGTTACCAATCGTTTGCGGTCAATTCCTCCAGGTAGACACCGAGGGTCATCAGATCCGCAGATGTCTGAGAGTCTCCCCACATTTCATTCTCTAATAAATACAACGCAACAGCTTAGTTTGCTATTTAGTATAGTTTGAACTTACAAATATTAAACAGACTATCTATGTGATATAATAGTAAGATAAAATAATTTCTAGAGTGCTAAGGGAATCTGAGACAATTAGCAGCGTTAGCTCGTCCAGGGCAATGTTATTATTAGCACCGCGTCTTACTACCCGTTCGGGTTATACGCACTTACGCTAATGTTGTAATGGTAGGGTGATTGTGAGATGAAATGAAGGACCTACAGTTTAACGTGGAATCCGAACCACGGTGGCGACCTGGCATTCCACTCCAGGGCAATGATTTATTCATGTGTACTTTATGATAATCCACGCCTCGCATTGAAGCGTTAGCCTGTTCTTGGTGTCCATATTTAAAAGCTCGACAGTATCCTTGGACAACGACCGAGATATACATATATTCCACATGCACAGGATGGTGACTGTTGTAGATATATTCGCTTTGTTTAGAAATATACAGCCTTTCTTAGCGGAGAGAACGGGTGTTTAGATTGTTTCGAAGTGTACAAGATTGCTTTTTAAGCCCAAAAATTATGTTTAAATGGTTTGTTTTTTGGTGCATTTAGGCTGGACTATGCAATGTCTTTCATAAGTGCAGGGGTCACAGAAACTGGTGGCATTGTCGTATTTTAGAACACCACTCTCAATAAACTCATTATTATGTTAATTTTAATAAACACTTGTTCAAAACCTATTTTAAATAACATTTACCTTTTAGGAAATTACCTTCAAATAATTTTATAGTTTGTAATAAATTTATTCAATAAACTACTCTTAAATAAAAAATACATTATTTAATTTACTATAACTACTCTTGTTTATACGATTTTAGAATAATATTCAGTCATTAGTAAACTAAAAACAAAATTAATTACCATTTAAGTATAGCTAGGAATCAAGTTTTTTCAATAAACTACCATTGATTATAATAAACACTTGTTCTGGCATAACTTTATCCATATGTCATCCAAAAAAATGGCTGCATTGATACGTTCGAATTATCTATAGTTTTAATTCTCACAAACCTATTATAAGTTAATAAACTTAGACAACTCTGCCATGGTTAATTGCAATTCTGAAATAAATTAAATGTATACACTTTGTTTTAACAACAAATAAATAATGAGTTTGCCTGTTAGAAAGGTATATTTACCCACCCAGATCCGTCAGCGAAGCGTAATCACTCATCCTGGGTTGCTTGTTTAACAATTGAAGACAAGTTATACAATGAAAGGATTTCAAAAAAGGTGCTGGTATTTATAGCTCTTACCAGCTAAGGGTGCGACAGAGCGATGACGTCACCAGGGAAAACCCATTGCCACATAAAAGGGAAGGGTTGCGACATGATTTAAGGTCATGATCTATTCCTGTCTTGTTGAACTGCCAAACTGGCGCCAGGTATGAGTAATCAGGGTTACGACAGAGTGATGACGTCATCGGAAAAACCCATTGTCACTTATAAGGGAGGAGAAGAGAGTTTCCACGGTCAATGACCTTATGTACTAGCTCACGGTCTCAAGGTCTTGTCATGCCACCCAACTGGTGGCTATTATGAGGCGTCAGGGAAAACCCACTGTCAC
Source organism: Timema monikensis (assembly GCA_902151445.1). Taxonomy (NCBI): domain Eukaryota; kingdom Metazoa; phylum Arthropoda; class Insecta; order Phasmatodea; family Timematidae; genus Timema; species Timema monikensis. Next base: position 49,494 of record CABFVZ010003935.1, on the reverse strand, counting down.
ATAGAAGACCAACGGAAAAAAAACTCCAGAAATAAACCTTTGAGACATTAACACCATATCGCCATGGAAATACCCAGAGAGGAAATGGAGGGGAAATTCATGTCAGTAACCCCGAGGTAAATATACTAGCACCAAGGTTGCAGTGACGTCACCGGGAAAAACCCTAAATGGTGTAAGGGGGAGGGGCTATCGAGGGTGTCACGTGATATAGTCAGCCAATCACAGCGTTGTTCCCATAAGTCCCGACATTTACTTGCGGCACTATAAGAACAATATATTTTAATAATAAATGGCAAATTTGACTTAAAACTCATGAAGCACGTTGAGGAAGGCTTCTTTAATCTGCGTGAGCTTTTGAACACAAGTTGGGCTTGCGAGGTGTTCCGCGGCCACCTGACAAACATTGAACGCCTACCACGGCTCACGCCTGCGCACTATAACCACCCTCACCAGCGAGTGATACAGATGTAGGTGGCATATTCTACTAATCAGTTTCAACGACAGTGGAGGATGTAATCTATCTGTTCGTAGGGGTATTGGTTGGTCAATGAGGGGTACAGGTGGGATAATCGGTCATTTTATGAAGGTATACTTGGAAATACACCAGTCCTACATTATGGCCCAGTGGTACAGCCAGAAATTTACTTTGGAATGGGCATAAGATCAAAATGTAGCCCAAATAAAATGTATGTACTTTTTCACACTGCCAGAATAGATACTAATTATAGTGAGAAAGGCAAAGTAAACATAAAGTTTTATCTGATTGAGTTGAGATGCACAAATAAAGTGGAAAGTTTTTTAAAAATTTGTACCATCTCCAAACTTGAAGAGAACTTGAGACACAAGCATAAAATAGAATCAGTCCAAACAATTCAGTCAAATGAAAAGATACTGAAAACCTGTCAGCGTGTCCGAAGAAACTAATTTTTTGGGGCATGGAAAAACAAACGAAAGCAATTCCATTATATCTAAGGACGTAAAACAGACAGAAGTAATATTAATCATGAAAGAGCTTCCTAGTGGCAAAAACTATGTAGAAATAGAAGTGAGGTTCATGAAGTACTGCATTCTATAAATATTACTAGATCATCAGGATACACCTTGTTTTGATCAACGACGTAACGAAATTCATTAGTTATTTATTAATAGGACTTTCCAGTATTGCACGAAGCACTTCTGCCAACTATTCACCGTGTATGTGATGAGGAAAAGTCAGTATTTTCCCCTAGCATTTCTAATGTTCCTCTAAATTTAACCTCCCTCAGCCCTGAAACATTACCACTGCGTACCTCGAAGCGCTTTGAGCATAACATTTGAAGTGTTTTGGGCAAAAGTAGTCATCATATACCTAGACTGGTTATAGTAAACTTTGAAAAGGGCATTCATTCAGCAGTAAGGGCTGTGTGTCCAGAAGTACGCACTAAGGACTGTCGTTCCCATTTATGCTAGGCTTGACGGAAGAGAATTCAGTGTTTGTGACAGGCTACAATATATTTCACTGATAGAGATATTGAAATATTTCTGAAATTAATGTTTAACTTATCCTTTTTTAGCATTGCTGAGATCGGCGACTGCTTCGCGTTTAATTTGTTGTCTATTCAATCTAAAATGAAGAAGATTATCAAAGTAGCAGACTATCTAGTTAATAACTAAATAGGGGCAGACTCAAGTTAATCACCTTCAATTTGGGCAGAGGAATGCTCCACAAAATTTAGTACCACGAAATGATGCGAGTCTTTTTACAGCAAATTCAATTACCTCATTTACAACTCCCATACAAACATTTACTTCTTCCTTAACAGTTTCAAAATAATGCAAAAGGACACGGAAATTCGTCTTCTTTGGAGTTAAGAAAGAATCGGAATATACCACGGGGAAGTCACAATCCTGGCGATGATGTTATTTATATACCTTTTTTTACCCAGTGACGTGTATTGAATTTATTTCTCTACTCAAACCGGGTGCCCGAGGGGCGGGTCTACTTGTTGGTACAGGATTAAGCCAAGAGTGATGAATCATACGTGTATATAGATGTGTCGGTCCCAAAATAGATTTTTCTATTCTTGTCTCCAAATAAATACACTGAGGTAATTGACCCTACAGGTGATCGTGCTCAATCCAGAATGTCAGGGATATTTTCCCAATTCTACAGTAATCACTATACCTGGCGCCGGCTCGGTGGTCATGCAAGTTGAAACAGGACTAGGGACGATATAGTAATCACTATACCTGGCGCCGGCTCGGTGGTCATGCAAGTTGAAACAGGACTTGGGACGATATAGTAATCACTATACCTGGCGCCGGCCTGGTGGTCATGCAAGTTGAAACAGGACTAGGGACGATATAGTAATCACTATATCTGGCGCCGGCTTGGTGGTCATGCAAGTTGAAACAGGACTAGGGACGATATAGTAATCACTATACCTGGCGCTGGCTTGGTGGTCATGCAAGTTGAAACAGGACTAGGGACGATATAGTAATCACTATACCTGGCGCCGGCTCGGTGGTCCTGCAAGTTGAAACAGGACTAGGGACGATATAGTAATCACTATACCTGGCGCCGGCTTGGTGGTCATGCAAGTTGAAACAGGATTAGTAGGGACGACAGGTTTTATTTGAAAAATACAAGATATTATTTACATATATTTATTACACATTTTTACCAGAGTGATGAACATATTTGATTATGCGTTTTCTACAGTGTTTCTTAGATGTGTTAATAAAATGATTTTTCGTTTATTATCTAACATGTAATAGTCCAAACCGATAACTTCACGTGTATCTTAGGTAGCTCTGATAAAATCGTTGCAATATCTAACAATGGGTGTTGACCACATTACCCCTTCGGTCAATGGCAACGTCAATTCACCTACAAAAGACGCGCCCATCTCGGTGTGAGATAGGTGATTTGTTTGAGTCCTGGGTCATATTTCTCACTGACCTAGACCATATGGTCTCACACCACACCGCAAAGGTACAGCCAGAGCCCGTTTGGAATACACATCAATGACAGTGAGAAGGTATTTGTATCAATTATTCGATCACGAATAAGGTATCAACTCTACCAGATCAGACTGTAGTAACTCGTTCAATCCTCGCGCGCTACCATGTCTTCCCACAAAATGACGTATTGTGAGACGATGAAGCTCACTTGCAATATCTTCCTTAAGGGAGAACCCCCATACATCTATTTTGTTTCAAATCCGCTGCTCCTCGTGCTTGTAGAGAATTTCAATTCCATTTCCCCCGCTGTTAATTCAACTCGTGTACATCTAGATATGTAGTCGCCTGTAGGGTTGACTGACTGGCAGGTATACATTCTTTCCAAAAATAGATTCCTTCAACACTTCACAGCTCGCGGGAACAATAAAATACCGAGACAAAGAAAGGAGAGGGTTGGTTTCTCCTTTTTTTCTCGGCTCATGTTTGGAAGGCCGGCGCTCTATTTTAAAATGATACATAGCTGTTGTAGTGCTCATTTAACATTCTTTCAGTTTGTACACTTGTATAATATAATATATTATTAATCACCAATAAAAGTATATTAGATTGGTATTGCTAATTAAGGCCTAAAACCTTGACATTCTGCATTGATTAATACAATAACTAATTCTAATTGAAAGTTAATCGTTAAAATAAAAGGTCCAATAAATTAAAATTGGAGTAATTCTTTTAAATGGTTTTAGTAATAATTCATAATAGACCAAATTAAAGCTCTTTTTGATGAAAACCATTTATTTTTACATTAACATTATGTACAAGGATTTTACATAATTTAAAATCAAGAGGACGGTTATTAGGAAATGCACCAACATTCTTATGATGAGGATGAAACAAAAATTAAATGGGAAAACTGTAAAGTGAAAAACCTAATGAGATTATAAGAATAAAATAAAATATGTAAGAATGTCTTAGAAATAAACAAACACAATATATCTCTTGACATTATTTATTTGACATATTTTCTAATCAAAAGAAGAGTGTTTATTTTCCTCTCAAAGCTCCTCAATGTGTTGATTCATGTGAAGATATTTTTTTGAAATGAGAAGAACCATACAAGTTATCACAAATAGCTATTTGGTATTTTAGTAAGGTTTTCCCTTGTTCCTATAATGAGCACAGCACCCTAGATAAGGTACTGCTCGACGTTCTTCGACTTAATTTTTAGCTCATTGCCTTACTAACCATTCGGGCTATACAAATTTACTCCCGTTAATAGGGAAGGGGTGATGAAGGTAGAATGTAGGTGAAATGTACCTGTAATTGCATAAAGAAATAAAAGAATAACATTAAGAAAAAATATCTGGAGAATGACCGGCTGCGAATTGAACCCCGATCTCCCCGTTGCCAGTAGACTAGACTAAATGAGCCTTGCATTTAGTTTACGTGCTCACTAGTGCAGCCATGAATGATTTTAGTTGAGATTGTTATTCCTATTCTCGAACAATATTTGGTTTTGTGTTTGAGGCGCTATCTTTATACTTTAGCATTCAATCATATAATAATGCTAGCAGTTTGGTCGGCTTCACTGGTCTTGGAGTAAAGTGCTCACCTTAAGACCCGGTGTTCGTGGGTTAAAACCCCGCCGGGGTCAAAGGATTTCTTTCAAGTGATAACAATTCATAGCATAACTTCTTTTGGAGGGAAAGTAAAGCCATTGGTCCCATGTTGATTGTGGTATGTAAGATAACCCTATAAGGTTTGTGAAAATACCTTTCCCGGCAAAATTATTAGGCTCTTTCGATCTCACTCATAGAAATTCTCGTGTGCTTATATAATCAGTTGGTTCAGAAAGCGATCGTTAAATACAACAAATAAATAAAACTAGTAGCTGGACCCGTTCCTTACCCACGCAATAAATATTCAAATTATATCAAAATAAGACGTTTAACACCAAACCAATTACTGTCATTAATCCGACCCTGCTACTATCCAACAGTTTTATACATATTTTAATTATGATAACGGAATAGAGCTAAGGAAAATATATATTAAAGTAAGCTTATCCACATTTGTGTGAAGGAAGTGTGGATAAACACTTAGGGAAGAACAGCCCTCGGTCCACGTGGCTGAGATTTGAACCCAGAACTTACAGCTACGAGAAAACCAAACTTGATCCTGAAACTTACCTCGCGCACCCAACGATTCAGATATATTGAATAATTGTTCGATAAAATATCTCTTTAAAATATTGATTAGTGTTGTGATTTATGAAAACATTTTCTTACGAACTTAATAGTTCTAGTTCCTACGTTGCATGAAATTAAATATTAATATTTCTAATCAAAAGTTATAAATGAGAAAACATGGGTTTATAATTATTAATAATATTAATATTATTAAACTATTAGGAGTGAAGATGTATACTTCGTGTATCTAAAACATTGCATCAAACTTTGACAGGCTATCCTTGGGTGAAAATAGAATAATTCACATCAGCAACCTAAGGTCCATCTTGAATATTATGGTTTGTATACACCCCTAAACATAGAGCTAAAAACGATTATTGTGTTGAAATATTATGAAAACTGATTAAGGTATTACAACGAATCTTTGTATACTACTTATTGAAACCTTGATCATTAATAAACTAAGTGTGCTGATACCGTTACCCACACCCATCATGTAAAAAAGGGGGGGTTGTAACACTTTTTTCTGTAATAAAATGTGTCAGAGTAATTATCACTAATTTTGACTTAAGATTACAAAACAAGGATTAAAATTAACAAAAACGGTGCCTTGGATAATTTGTCTAGCTTTCCCAGTTTCCGAGATAATCACTCAAGTTTGAGCTCAGAGACAAGTGTAAATGCCTGCCAGGTAGGCAACCAGTAATCGCAGTGTTACTTCGCACTGCAGTCGTTTAACCATTTTTACCGGCACGTGTGACTATGTATCACGTACATTTGGTAAACAAGGCTTGTTTGTGTGTTATGATGGAGAAACTCAGATACTTTTCCTACTTCATAAGCTCTGATGTGTTGCTATTTATTACATTGGTGAGTTATGCTTACACAGTTTACACTTGGGTGGGATTTTATTCATTACACTGACTGGAGTATTGAAAGCTAAATTAAGAAATACTAATTGTAGTTCTTGTATGTTTTAATTCCTAGCTTCAAAAGCAGATTCATAACAAGTGTTTAAAATAGTGGACCCTAACGTCATTGAAATAATTGAGGTGGCGTATCAATGACTGGCGTTATCTTTCGAAAACACGTGGTGTTTCTTGAATCTTATCCCATGCAGGTGACCTGGTGGTCTAGGGGTAAGGTGTTGGACTTCTGTGCTGGGGTCCGGGGTTCAATCCTCGGTCCCGGCACAAATTTATCTTATTACCAAACCCTTCCTTCACCTCTGACAAGACATCTTGTGAATGTGGGGAATGCCAGGCCTCCACCGTGGTTCGGATTCCACGTTAAACTGTAGGTCCTCCATTTCATCTCACAATCACCCTACCATTACACATTAGCGTAAGTGCGTATAACCCGAACGGGTAGTAAGACGCGGTGCTAATAATAATAATAATAATAATAATATCACATGCAGCACTTAGCCTGACTAACAGGTGTTCCTCGGATTCAATGGCTGTCTCGTACACCAAAGCTTTGAAAAAGACCCACAGAAAGAAGTCTAACGGAGCGTGGTGGCTACGCAACAGTTATACTGGTTGCCTACCTGGCAGGAATTAACATTTGTCTTTGAAATCAAACATGCAAGATTATCTCGGAAACGGAGAAAGATAAACAGTTTCTCCAAGACACCTTTTTTTGTTAATTTTTACTTCATGTTTTGTAATCTTAAGTCAAAGTTAGTAATAATTACTCTGACACATTTTATTGCAGAAAAAAGTGTTACAACCCCCCCTTTTTTACATGATGGGTGTGGGTAACGGTATCAGCACATTTAGTTTATTAATGATCAAGGTTTCATATAAGTAGTATACAAAGATTCGTTGTAATACCTTAATCAGTTTTCATAATATTTCACACAATAGTCGTTTTTAGCTCAATGTTTAGGGGTGTATACCACCCTTAATATTCAAGATGGACCTTAGGTTGCTGATGTGAATTATTCTATTTTCACCCAAGGATAGCCTGCCAAAGTTTGATGCAATGTTTTAGATACACGTTGTATATTGTTAGCTAATCTAAATACCTGTTTCATACTCGATATAGATCGAATTTAAATTCTATCACTTACCAAGGAATAGCTATTTCATTTATTTGTTTGGAGTTTTGTTTCAAGTTTTTACCCCAAAAAATTAGTTTCTCCACTTTAGAGGGTGGTGGTTTTTTTGTTCCCCATGGGTACTGTGTTACTTACATTATTATTATTATTTAAATTATTATTATTATTATTATTATTATTATTACTAGCATCATCATCATCATCATCATCATTATTGGGTGACGTGGCGGTCTAGGGGTCTAGGGGTAAGATGACTCCTGCACTGAAGTCCGGGGTTCAACCCTCGGTCCCGGCACAGATTTATCTGCTTACCAAACCCTTCCTTCACCTCTGACAAGGCGTGTATTAATCACAACTTGTAAATGTTTGGAATGCCAAGCCTCCTTCGTGGTTCGGATCCTACGTTAAGCTGAAGGTCCTTTATTTCATCTCACAATCACCCTAAGTGTGTATTAAGACGCGGTGCTAATAATAATAATAATAATAATAATAATAATAATAACTATTATTAGTACCATGTATTACTACCCGTTCGGGCTGTACGCACTTACGCTAATGTGTAATGGTAGGATGGTAGGGTGGTAATGTGGAATCCAAACCATGGTGGAGGCCTGGCATTTCACACATTTACAAGTTGTGATTAATACACGTCTTGTCAGAGGTGAAGGAAGGGTTTGGTAATCAGATAAATCTGTGCCGGGACTGAGGATTGAACCCCGGTCCCCCAGCACAGAGGTCTCAAACTAGTTTTCTTAGTGATACTTAATAAATTTGTTTGAATCTATCACAAATATATCAACACAAAAGAAAAAAACTATTCACACATGGACTAAATATATAAAATACTACTACTTAGAATGTATTGCATTTTTATAGAAAAAAAAAACATTAAAACTATTCTCACTAAAGAATGTCTATTTGAAAACCAGTTAGGACGTCAGTTGCAACAAACCCTCATGGAACTGTGAGGGGAGCTAGCGGGTCGTTGAGCGGTGGAGGAAATGGCTTCAAGAGACACACAGCAACCAGCCGGTAGACTCAAATTGAAAAAAAACAAACTATATTCTCTTTTAAAAAAAACAACACTTGATGTGCTGGTTCAGAAAACTGTTCAGGTGAAAAGGTATTCAATTATGTAGGGGGTGAAATAATAATTGTTTACATATTTTATTATGTTTATTTTTAATTATTAAATATAGTTTTTTTTAAATACGACCCTTGTTCAAATTATTAATTAAAAAACATATGTTATTTTTTTAATTTAAAATATTCATGAAATATCCAAAGAAACAATATTTTTGAAAACAGAAACATACAATTTTTGAAAAAGTATTTTGAGCGTAATCATTGAAGAAAAATCATAGAAATTATTTTAAAAAGTTGAAATTCAATCATTTATATATTTTTAATGGTTATATTTACAGAAACTAAATTAATTTTGATGAAACAAACAACCTTTATTTTAATAGGAGAAAAATTTACAAAGCTATTAAATAATAACTACCATCAGATTTAAGTAGGCTAGTAGTATTTTTTTTTTAGATATTTGGTGGGACCTCCCTCTTAACAGACATTATTAGACAATGATTTAAGTTTTGCGTTATTCTTGGTTATGGTGTGCTAAATGACAAGATCCGGTCGATCCATGCAAGTCTCTTGATCAATCGACCAATACGTTCGAGCCATACCAATAGGTATCATCTAGCCCTCTTCCTCTCTCCGTTCTATATAGACCTGCCTCGAGTTCATCTTGGAACATAGGTTTTATAACACATATATATTTTGATCCTTGAAATGGTTTTAATGTTCGTTTATGATTCAAATATGTGTTTTTTCTTCAAACATAGATTTGTACAGTACATTTTCAGATCCTACTCGGTGTAATTCATAGGCTCTTTTCTGAATATTAATTTCAAAAGTCCTCGTGCTTAAGGAGTTACGATATTATAGAGGATTACAGTTCCATTACTCTACTCAAACAAAAAATGTTTATCCCGGATCCTCTATCCCCAAGCTTAGTCGTGTTTCCATCTTAACGTAGACCATAAGTTTTATCAGAACGTGCTTGAAGTGTATTATGATGAGTATGCAATAAATGTCTGTTATGCAATATCTCGGGTGAGATTTATTCTTCCTCTTTCTCAGTCATCATCACCATCTTATTTAGCGGTTCCATGATTGGTTAAAATGTTTTCCTTGCCAAGATATCAGACTCGTGTCGTGCATCTCTGTACTGTCGTTTAAATAAATTACTCGCGTTGATGATATTCGTTGCAAACTTTGTCGACATTATGTTAGGTACGAATGTATAAAAAAATATACCTACTCTGGGTTTTATACAAGGTGGGGCTGAAACAATTAGATTATTAGTAACTAGAAAATTAACAATTTAATTGAAAAGTAAATATTCACTAACCAAATTAAAGCAAATTACACCCTATGCTTTTTCACTTTTTTAAAGAAAATGTCACTAAAGTGAGCTCCACACAGCGTCAGGCAAACCTCAGGAGGTTATCCATCACTTTTCTGAGCATATATAGTCTAGTTGCTTCCACCCCATCTGTATACGAGGTGGTTAAAAAATCCGGACTGGTGCTGCCATATGGACAGCAGTTTTAGTAGCGCAATGCAACCTTAGACGGTAGCACTAAACTGTCTTAAGAGTCAGTGTACCAAGTTTCACGCATCTGGATAGTAGTGCTGATTTTTCACGTCCGTTTTTTTGGAGTCATGTACGTGGCCTGTGGTGATTTTCACGATTAATCCTAAAAAGGAACAGCATATGTGTGTCAAATTTTGTGTGAATCTTGGGAAAAGTGCGACGGAGACTCTAAAAATTATTCAACAAGAGTTCGGAGAAGAAAGTATGGACTGTACACAGGTGTTTCAATGGCATGCCCGGTTCAAGGCCAGTTGTACATCAGTTGAGGACGACGATCACACAGGGAGGCCCAGCAGCTGCACAACACCCACCATGGTTGCCAAACTTAAACAGATAATTCGTCAGAATCGACGACGGACCATTCAATAGTCAAGACCCTGCTGAGGAGAAGAGAACTAGTTTTGGAACATGCCAACAAATCCTGACTTCTGAGTTGGGCATTCACCATGTCACCGCCAAATTTGTGCCCAGTATCTTGACAATTGATCAGAAACAGCAGCACGTCGATGTCTGCAATGAGCTTCATCAAGTCGCCTCCAAAGATGTAATCTTTACTTCTTGTCCAGGGTTATCACTGGTGATGAGAGTTGGGCTCACGGTTATTACTCTGAGACCAAGCAACAATCTACCCTATGGAAAAGCACAACCTCTTCAAGACCAAAGAAGGTAAAGAGCAATGCTAATACCATGTTCATATTCTTATTTTACATTAAGGGAATTGTGCACAAATAATTCGTTCCAGCAGGTCAAACAATAAATTCCGCGTTCTACTGTGAAGTTTTTGCGGTGACTGTGTGAAAATGTGCGAAGACGTAGCTCCAAGCTTTGGGAAAACAGAACTGGCTGTTGCACCACGACAATGCCCCGTCTCATGATTCCCTTTACACCCGTCAGTTTTTGGCCAAAAACAAGATGACTATTGCCCCCAACTTCCCTATTCCCCTGACCTACCCCTCTGTGGCTTCTTTCTATTTCTTAAAATGAAGAGCAAGCTGAAGGGCCACCGATTTTAAACTATTGAGAAGATCCAGGTAGACTCGCAGGCAGTACTGGACACTCTCACAGAAAACGAAATGCAGGAAGCGTTCCAAAAATGGGAGAAACAAGGTCTCCTTCCTTCACTTCAAAAGGTGGTTGTCCTATAAGTCTAAGGTTCAATGTGAGGATGACACCTTCCATGTTCACAATATTTCAAAAGACTATCCCTCACTTCAAGATGATATTTTCAGGCTCATTCATAAGTGTCATTATGAAATGTCTCGAACTCTTACTTGTAGGTTTCGATTATTATTATTATTTGCACACGAACCCAACTTCCATCTTTGAGTCGAAATAGTCTTTAGATACTGCATTTAAAATCGACTTTACCTGACCGATGTTGCGTATAGGAACACCCTGTGTGTCAGAATAAAGCTCACCATCCGTATTCTTGGTTTACATAACATAAACAAGCCCTCTTGATGCTCTCTCATGCAAATCACAATATTTTATCTGCTGTTAAGTGAAAGAATCCTCTAGTCTCTTCAACTTCGAAGTTAAATAATTCAGCTCTTTGTAAGCTCTGACAGCTTAATCTTCCTGCTGTAAGACTAGTTTTGATACTTCCTTAATATTCTTAACTTTATAATTTACGTGTTTATTGATCATATTTTCAGTGAGCGAAGAATTATATATTTTATTCAACATTTTAGTTAAATAATGTAGTTCGATGTGAATTTTTCCCATCCGAACTGCCTGTGTCGCGTTTTACTTGAAAACTCTTCTATATTCTTAATACGGGAATCTACATGATTATCAATCATTCCCTCAGTAACGGAAGACTCCTCAAGTTACTTCAGCCTCGGACTTAGAGAATTCAGATCTTTATAAACTTTACCGGTCTGATCCATTTTCTATTGCACCTCCTTAAATACCTCTTCCATATTCTAGACAAAAGAATCTAATCATTTACCTATCATATCCTTGATGGTGTAGAGAATGTGTATCTGTTCGCTATTTGAATTCGAATTCTTCATATCAGCGCAATATTTTTTTAAAAACATCTTTTGATCTGAAAGTAGTTTCGATGTTGACAATCCTAATCAAGCCTGCATCTTAATAACCTCTTGGTGTTAGTGTTAGATCCTCTTCCACCTCCCCAACTCCTTATTTATACTTGTAAAGACTTTGTCTGAATTTCGATATGGACGAAATGATGTATCATCATAAACTGAATATACATGCATATATATATATAGTGTAGCATGTCACTCAAGTAAAATGACATCTACAAACCGTAATCTGTATAAAAATACTTAACTGAAATGAAGGGATCCAAATAAGAGCATTTAAACTGATATATTCTGCAATAATATAATTTGTGTTCCACTTACTTTAAGCGGGTGTTCCCAGATACAAACACCATGCTTCGACAAATTATTTTGTAAGTATGGCGGAAGCGAAGGCGTGGCAGTTTTAATAGACGTCTGAACCCTTGAACACTCGATGTTCGATGGTTCGATGCGCCTCGATCTACAAGCACTACTGCCTTAGCGGACTTCCTCGGCAACTCTTTCTCAACTTTTCCCACTTCCCCCCTTCCTTCATTTTCCCTCATTACATGCCCATATTTGGCCCTGTTTAGAGTCAGAAACAAAGAGTATATAATGGGTGACCCCTAGGTTCTTTCGACTGTAGTTCATCATTTTATATCCTCGAAGGAGGAACCTCTGCTCCAGCACCTGAATAAGAAACTGGTGGTCTTGATGTTTGGGTCATAGGTCTCACAGCCTTGATGCCGAGGGAATCTCGTCTGATGTACCAAGTATTCGACAAATACCCAAGTCCTTCAGACTTGTTGTAGTAGTCAAGGAGACTAATTTTGTTTCTGTTAGTCGAAGCAGCTATAATGTATTCTAAATCCTTCAGACTTGCTGTTATAATTAATGAGTAAGATTTGTTTCTGTGTCCTTCTTAGTTTAGTTAGTCGATGCGGCTAAAAAAAATTCTAAGCCCTTCAGACTTATTTTAGTAGTCAAGGAGACTAATTGTGTTTCAGTTGGTCGAGGCGGCTAAAATGTTTTCTAAGTCCTTAAGACTCGTTGTTTTAGTCAGGATGACTAAATTTTGTTCTGTATCATTCTGACTTAATCTGACTATATATTTTCCAAATGTCCATATGACATAGCTTAAATACTGGGGCTTTAAGCTCTATATGTAATAAGGACCTTGCTTTAAGGGTCCTCTTCTCCATAAGTTCATTATTCCGTTTTTAAGTCCTTATGACTTCACAATATCCCATGGATCCGTGGACGTCATGCTCACTTGTTCGAATTTTTATATGGCTACAAGCAAGTTGTCTAGCACCTTTATTAGAGGACCTAGTTAGGACAGTATCTCACAGCATTCTTGTTGTCATCCCTCTTTCTGTGTTACTATTTTGGGTGTGCAAAGTGCGGAACACGGCTAGTGTTGTATAGTGGCCCGCACAGAAAGTATTTTCATTTGCCCCTTGTTGGCACCTTATTAGTCCAAGTGTTTAAAGTTAGTGTGTACTAGATTTGATGTATACCCCAGGAAGTGGGTAATGGTATTAATGTACTATTGAGTGCTTTGGTAGTACCCACTGGGAAAGGACCGGCCCTAGTACAAATTTGTGTTGGCACCTGATTGTTAGCCATCTGCAAATGCAATGGACATACCGTCCTCTTACCATTTATTACTTAGTGTGTCTATGGGACATTTCTTAATTTCAAATCAAGCTAGTTAGCTTGGCTGACATTTAGCTTATTAACTCTAAAACAATAGGATTTGCAGTTATATTTTTATTAGTAATTAATTCCCCATGTTTTCTGTTTAGACCCTCCTGGCGCTAGCCCGGCTGTTTTGGAATCTAACACTCTTTATCAACTTAACTTCCAATTGAATGTTCCGTGTCGTCTTGGACACGTATTCTCCCCTGCTACGGGAAGTTCCTGTATTTTTGGAGTTGTTAAATCCTATTATATTTATCAGTTTAAAACTTAATGTTTTCCTTCATACTTCTAAGAGTTACAAGTTTTCCCTAACCAATTTAACGGACATTTATTACTGTTTATCAATTGTAGTCCTATATCATTTTTTTATGTTTTTTATAATAAATCTATTATTGTTACCTACTTATTTCTCTTACTATTATGAAATATTTTCCAGTCCTTACTTTGTTATACATTTACTTTATAATACTTATCGTTACCTCCTCTACATATTAGAGTGAAGGGGAAGTAACGATACAATAGAGTAAAATAACGACATCACACCAACAGTGGTAAAGTCTCTTATCTATTTTGTGATCATTACTCCAGACAAAAAGGTACTCGTATTTTCAAAATAGCAAACCCATTTCCTTAAGCTTTTGGAAGTTCATATCTATGTTGATATGATCGACATAGACATTAAAGATGCCTCATCCATTTCTTGGCAGAATGTACTAGCTCTTAATACTGTTGATGAAAAAGTGAATTGTTTGAATGAAATGATACTAGAACTGTTTGACAGACAGGCTCCTATTAAAACAAAACGGGTTACTAGACCACCTGCCCCTTGGTTGACTCAGAATATACGAGTACTAATGTCCCACCGGGACGCTGCCTTTAGACTGTTTAAACATTCAAGTAAAAATAACCCTAACATGACATCTGAATTATTTGAGAAATATAGATTACTTAGAAATAGATGCACACAGGACGTACGTAAAGCTAAACTTCTGTATACACATAGCTTATTATCACATAGCTCCTCGCCTAGAGGTTTATGGAAAGACCTTAGACAATTAGGTGTTGGATACAAATGTATTAGTAACAATGAAATCCCCATATTGCCTGATGATCTTAATTCTCATTTTGTGAATACTCCTTGTTTAATTGATCATGTTCAAAAAAACACGACTCTAACTAACTTAGCGTCTCAGTTCACAAATCATAATAAATTCAATTTTCATGCAATATCGCTAGCAGATGTTGTACAGTCAATTAAGCGAATCAAAACAAATGCACAAGGATATGACCAAATTCCAATTACATTTATAAAAAAATACTATTTTATGTTCTAAACCCTATAAGAGATATTTTTAATCATTCTCTACAAGTAGGAATCTTTCCATCTTTGTGGAAATCTGCAATAGTGAGGCCTATCCCTAAAACTCGACTACCAACCTCTTCAGTAACAGATTATAGACCTATAAGCATACTTCCAGCGCTATCGAAAGCCTTTGAATATATTGTACACAAACAAATCTATAGCTTCATAAATCATCACAATCTGCTAGACAAATACCAATCTGGGTTTCGACCACATCACAGCACTACCACAGCACTCATAAATGTAACTGATGATATAAGATTAGCCATGGATA